>JAXIVD010000704.1:47500-87500 GCA_036785275.1 Cancer borealis | reverse complement strand
TTGGGTCAGGCCAACCCACAGTAAGACTCCTCGATGTGACCCATCATTATGGAATACGTTTGTTTCCAAAATAACAATGTGCTCGCCACACGCATCAATAGACTGTACTGTTTCATCTGAGTCCAACAGTAAGGTAAACACTAGGATATACGCTCACTGAATACCACACACCAGTCAGGACAGAAGGCAACCCACGGGGGCCTCAAAAACCTTCAACAACTCCGCAATGGTGTTACAAATGCTAATTGCCTTTCTACCTGTCAACTTTTTACATATATTTTGTATACATCATACACCTGTGGCGACAGTAGGCATTGGTGGAGGCTTTTTGATCGTCCGCCTCCGCCTATTAGTGACTCCGGTTTAGATTTGTTATAGTGACGCTTCGATATCCTCAGGTTTTCTCTGATTCCCAGCCTTCTGCTCCTGCCGGTGCAGCAGTTTGAAGCAATGACAATAAGAAAGACTGGTCACAGTCTGCTGCTGGTCTCTCTCGAGACAGCCGGCTGTTCCCCTATGGAAGGAGCTCAGAGTTCATAGTGACCAATCTTTGGGTTGGACCGAGACCACTCACACACAACACACCGGGACAGCGAGGTCACAACCCCTCGACTTACATCCCATACCTACTCACTGTTAGGTGAACAGAGGCTACACGTGAAAGGAGACTCGCCTAAATGATCTCCGTCCGCCCAGGGTATCGAACCCCAACAAAAAAATACTTGTACTACACACAGGGTTCTCTCACTCTTTCTTGACAGGGCAGGAAAAAAAACATTTGTACAACTTGAGACTTCCATTTTCCATAACTTTTCTATTACTTCATGGGCTATCAGAGACACTTATATTTTCTTTTCTTCGGAGGTCAGGAACTAATTCTAGTGCAACACCTTCGCTAGAGATCACCGCTGCACACCACTGTGATGCCTCGTGTATTGAAACACTGAGAAATTGTTCTAAAGGAGATAAGGTGGCCATGAGAGCAGAGGGTGTTGTTGTAAGTTGAATGTGATGAGGCAGAGGATGGGAAAGGAAGTGAGACATTAATGAAAGGTTTTGAAACACAGAGGGTGTTATTGTAAGTTGAATGTGATGAGGCAGAGGATGGGAAAGGAAGTGAGACATCAATGAAAGGTTTTGAAACACAGAGGGTGTTGTTGTAAGTTGAATGTGATGAGGCAGAGGATGGGAAAGGAAGTGAGACATCAATGAAAGGTTTTGAAACACAGAGGGTGTTATTGTAAGTTGAATGTGATGAGGCACAGGATGGGAAAGGAAGTGAGACATCAATGAAAGGTTTTGAAACACAGAGGGTGTTGTTGTAAGTTGAATGTGATGAGGCAGAGGATGGGAAAGGAAGTGAGACATCAATGAAAGGTTTTGAAAGACAGAGGGTGTTGTTGTAAGTTGAATGTGATGAGGCACAGGATGGGAAAGGAAGTGAGACATCAATGAAAGGTTTTGAAACACAGATATATTAACTCACTCACTCACTACAACCATTGCCACCCAGAGCCAGTAGCAGCAGCAGCACATTGTTCACATAACACAACCTCAGAAGTGGGTCTTCATGTGCTTGATAATGACAGCCCTTGTCTTGAACTGCTTCCCACAAACATCACACTTGAACTTTCTCAGGTCAGAGTGTGTCACAGAGTGATGGGTAAGATGAGAACTTGTAGTGAATCTCTTCCCACATTCTTCACATTCATAATTCTTAACACCAGTGTGTGCAAGGATGTGTCGAGTGAGATTAGACTTGGCAGTGAATCTCTTCCCACATTCTTCACATTTATAATTCCTAACACCAGTGTGTGTAAGGATGTGTTCAGTGAGGGTAGACTTCTGAGTGAATCTCTTCCCACATTCTTCACATTCATAATTCTTAACACCAGTGTGTGTAAGAATGTGTTTAGTGAGGGTAGACTTCTCAGTGAATCTCTTCCCACATTCTTCACATTCATAATTCTTAACACCAGTGTGTGTAAGGATGTGTTTAGTGAGGTGAGACTTGTAAGTGAATCTCTTCCCACATTCTTCACATTTATAATTCTTAACACCAGTGTGTGTAAGGATGTGTTGATTGAGGTTAGACTTGTAAGTGAATCTCTTCCCACATTCTTCACATTTATAATCCTTAACACCAGTGTGTGTAAGGATGTGTTGAGTGAGGGTAGACTTCTGAGTGAATCTCTTCCCACATTCTTCACATTTATAATTCCTAACACCAGTGTGTGTATGCATGTGTTTAGTGAGTCCTTTCTTATTCTTGAAAGTCTTGCCACACTCTCTACACTCAAACTTTCTCTCTCCTTTGTGGATGGAGTTGCCTGCCTCAGGGTGATTCTTCTGATCACACCTGAACTTCCTCACACCTGAGACAGACTGCTGGTGTTGCTCCTCACTACTCATGTTGCTGTCCTGGCGTGCAGTCCCCACTGCAACACTACTTCTGGCAGCACACCAGATGAGTGAAGTCAGGTGTTGTTGCAGGAAGCCTCAGGGAAGCTGAGTGAGCGAGGGTCCTCCAACACTGTTCAGCAAGATGATGGAGACTTTCTTGATCCTCACACGGCACCAGTCAGGACCGGCACCCTGGAGGTGGCGGTGCCTTTACACTTGTGCTGCTCCAAAGGACCTGGAAATGACATTAGGCTCTAAATGTTATATTTTGCAAACACACCAGAAATGTGCTCACTAAATCCTTGGGTGTAGCCGTGTTCCAGCCTTGCAGTGCAGTCAACCCTCATTACCTGTATGGCTTACATTCCACAAAACTTTATAACATTTATTTAATTTACGACTCCTGTCTACCGTCTTATGTAGTGTTGAACACAACACACAACACACACAACACACACACACACACACAGTTACATAAACCTGTTTGCGGATGATGCAAAATTAATGAGGAAAGTTGAAAATGTGAGTGACTGTATGATGCTGCAAAATGATTTAAACAAAATCAATAGTTGGAGTAAATCATGGCAAATGGAATTTAACTTGAGTAAATGTAAGATGATGGAGTTTGGTAAGAGTAAAAAGAGAGTGCGATATGATTATGAGATGAATGGTGTCAGGTTGGAGAAATCAAAGGAAGAAGTGGATTTGGGCGTGACTGTTACAGAGGACACACACACACACACACACACACACAGAGCAAAATATATACATTAATAAAATATTAGAATAACACATTTAGAATAGTAAATAAAGAAAAAGATAATTTATAATAACTTTTAGGAAAAAAATAATTAATTATAACAGACGAGAGAAAGATTTAACTTAAAACTAACTTAACTTAACTCAACCTAACCTAACCTAACTTATAACTAACCTAACCTAACTTACCTTACGTAACCTAACTTAACCAAACTTGATTATGTTAGGTAACGTTAAGGTTACCCAAACCAGTCTGCTTTTTTAGAGACACTCACACAAAAAATGAGGGAAATGGAGCGGAAGTCACAGAAAACACTGGACCTCTTAATGGACAGACTGGAAAGACTAGAGGCAAGAGACAGGGGATGCAACCGCCTCTACCACTAGCCACCTTCATGTACACAAATATTAGGGGCCTCTATCATAAAAGTGATCTAACTAAGATCCCAATGCTAAAAGAAATGGCCCATGAAAATAACTTACTATTCCTTGCTCTCACAGAAACCCAGCTAAACAGTGATCACCTGAATGCAGAAATTAACATAGAAAATTATACTGTATTTAGAGGAGACAGGATAAACAGAAGCCACGGTGGGGTAGCAATATATATCAAGGAAGAATTAGCAGCAACAACAGAGGAAATCCTGTGTTTCTCCAATGGAACAACTGAAGTATTAGGACTTCTAATGAGACAACAAAACCTTGTACTCAAATTAGTATACAGGCCTCCAAACACCACCCAGGAACAATTTCAGGAAATAACAACAAAAATTGAATCAATTCTGAGACATCTTCCCACATCAACCACAGAGATAATACTGATGGGAGATTTTAACTTCCCACTCATAGACTGGGCTGACATGAAAATAAAAGGAGGTACTATGGAAGAGAAACAGCAGGCATCAACACTCATCAGATTATTAGAAAATTACTACCTAACACAATGCAACCCTGAAAACAGGCATAATTACTCCAATACACAAAGGAGGAAGCAGAGGATTGCCCAATAGATACAGACCAGTGGTATTAACTTCTCACCTCATCAAGATATGTGAGAGAGTGATCAGGAGACAGATGGTAGATTTCTTTGAGGCCAACAGTCTTTTCAATGAAGGACAACACGGTTTCAGACAGAACCGTTCATGCCTCTCCCAGCTCCTGATACACTACGAAGGAATAATGAGATGCATCCAAGAAGGCGAAAATGCGGATGTCATATACCTGGACTTTGCTAAAGCTTTCGATAAGGTAGACCATGGGATCCTGCTGCATAAACTCCGAAACCATGGCATATATGGGTCACTAGGAAAGTGGCTACATAACTTCCTATCGGAGAGAACACAGAGGGTCTCAGTACATGGAGAACTATCGAAGCCAAGCAAAGTCCAGAGTGGAGTGCCGCAAGGTTCAGTACTTGGCCCACTACTGTTCCTAGTCCATATTGGCGACATTGACAAGAACCTACTCAAACTCCCACCACAACACCCTCCCGGAAATCACACGGAGGACAGGAGCTGCGGACCCTGGAACCAGTGGAGGCCCACCTCAACTGTGCCAATAACAGGCGAAATCATCCAAAGTAACCAAAGTAAGTAAGTAATTGACCCACGCGGATATTAACCAAATGTTCATTACCTTGCTTTCTCCCCTCCTCTCCCTCCCCGCCCTTTATCGTGTATATGTACCTCCTTACCAGAAAGAGCGGGATTTTGCAGTATCAGCACGGGCGCCTACAGCACAAAAAGGCGCCGGGACAACACAAAATAGAAGCGACCATCTCGATTCACCAGACTACCACCACCACAACAATCTGCAAGCTGCCGCCGCGTCCCTTTCCCTCCCCATTATCTAGACGATAACCATTACAACACATTCAAACACACTCATAACTATGATAACACTAGTGTATATTACTCGTTATGCTCTCTTTCTTCCTTTATCGAGGAAACTTGGGCAATGGAAAGTAAGCGAGTGTTTTTGTAAAGTGTCAATGAAGGGAGAAACAGACGTCTCTTCCGTAAAGTTTGACAAGGAAGCATCGACAAGCGCACTTCAGCCACTGCTAGTAAAAACATGTTATTTACCTACACTAACTTAATTTTAAGCCGTTAAAAGATGATTATTTTCACTATCAACTACAAACCATTGAAATTATGGATCCAAATAGTTCACCCACGCGGTCCTGGATGCTAGGTGCGAGGAGTGTAAATGTGTGTGAATAAGTGTGTATAAATGGGTATGAGTGTCTTGTTATAACTCTCCCTCCATCTTTAGGAGAAAAACAGCTCTGGTATATATCATCATCACTTGAACGCCAACCCTGTGTATCAGCCCACGAGTCTCCATGCAGCCCCCTACAGCCTCTTCCCATACCAAATAACTCCCAACAGAAACCATCGACTTACCACACCCACGAGCCTTGAGTCCAACAACAGACTTATTAATTTTAATCTTTCTCCGTCTACAAAGGTACTGACATCGCCTTGATACTACTGGTGGTGAGTGAGACCATAACAGTGTGGGTTGGGTCAGGCCAACCCACAGTAAGACTCCTCGACGTGACCCATCATTATGGAATACGTTTGTTTCCAAAATAACAATGTGCTCGCCACACGCATCAATAGACTGTACTGTTTCATCTGAGTCCAACAGTAAGGTAAACACTAGGATATACGCTCACTGAATACCACACACCAGTCAGGACAGAAGGCAACCCACGGGGGCCTCAAAAACCTTCACCAACTCCGCAATGGTGTTACAAATGCTAATTGCCTTTCTACCTGTCAACTTTTTATATATATTTTGTATACATCATACACCTGTGGCGACAGTAGGCATTGGTGGAGGCTTTTTGATCGTCCGCCTCCGCCTATTAGTGACTCCGGTTTAGATTTGTTATAGTGACGCTTCGATATCCTCAGGTTTTCTCTGATTCCCAGCCTTCTGCTCCTGCCGGTGTAGCAGTTTGAAGCAATGACAATAAGAAAGACTGGTCACAGTCTGTTGCTGGTCTCTCTCGAGACAGCCGGCCGTTCCCCTATGGAAGGAGCTCAGAGTTCATAGTGACCAATCTTTGGTTTGGACCGAGACCACTCACACACAACACACCGGGACAACGAGGTCATAACCCCTCGACTTACATCCCGCACCTACTCACTGTTAGGTGAACAGAGGCTACACGTGAAAGGAGACTCGCCTAAATGATCTCCGTCCGCCCAGGGTATCGAACCCCAACAAAAAAATACTTGTACTACACACAGGGTTCTCTCACTCTTTCTTGACAGGGCAGGAAAAAAAACATTTGTACAACTTGAGACTTCCATTTTCCATAACTTTTCTATTACTTCATGGGCTATCAGAGACACTTATATTTTCTTTTCTTCGGAGGTCAGGAACTAATTCTAGTGCAACACCTTCGCTAGAGATCACCGCTGCACACCACTGTGATGCCTCGTGTATTGAAACACTGATAAATTGTTCTAAAGGAGATAAGGTGGCCATGAGAGCAGAGGGTGTTGTTGTAAGTTGAATGTGATGAGGCAGAGGATGGGAAAGGAAGTGAGACATCAATGAAAGGTTTTGAAACACAGAGGGTGTTGTTGTAAGTTGAATGTGATGAGGCACAGGATGGGAAAGGAAGTGAGACATCAATGAAAGGTTTTGAAACACAGGGTGTTGTTGTAAGTTGAATGTGATGAGGCACAGGATGGGAAAGGAAGTGAGACATCAATGAAAGGTTTTGAAACACAGAGGGTGTTGTTGTAAGTTGAATGTGATGAGGCAGAGGATGGGAAAGGAAGTGAGACATCAATGAAAGGTTTTGAAACACAGAGTGTGTTATTGTAAGTTGAATGTGATGAGGCAGAGGATGGGAAAGGAAGTGAGACATCAATGAAAGGTTTTGAAACACAGAGTGTGTTATTGTAAGTTGAATGTGATGAGGCACAGGATGGGAAAGGAAGTGAGACATCAATGAAAGGTTTTGAAACACAGAGGGTGTTGTTGTAAGTTGAATGTGATGAGGCAGAGGATGGGAAAGGAAGTGAGACATCAATGAAAGGTTTTGAAACACAGAGGGTGTTATTGTAAGTTGAATGTGATGAGGCATAGGATGGGAAAGGAAGTGAGACATCAATGAAAGGTTTTGAAACACAGAGGGTGTTGTTGTAAGTTGAATGTGATGAGGCAGAGGATGGGAAAGGAAGTGAGACATCAATGAAAGGTTTTGAAACACAGAGGGTGTTGTTGTAAGTTGAATGTGATGAGGCAGAGGATGGGAAAGGAAGTGAGACATCAATGAAAGGTTTTGAAACACAGAGGGCGTTATTGTAAGTTGAATGTGATGAGGCACAGGATGGGAAAGGAAGTGAGACATCAATGAAAGGTTTTGAAACACAGATATATTAACTCACTCACTCACTACAACCATTGCCACCCAGAGCCAGTAGCAGCAGCAGCACATTGTTCACATAACACAACCTCAGAAGTGGGTCTTCATGTGCTTGATAATGACAGCCCTTGTCTTGAACTGCTTCCCACAAACATCACACTTGAACTTTCTCAGGTCAGAGTGTGTCACATTGTGGCTGGTAAGGTGAGAACTTGTAGTGAATCTCTTCCCACATTCTTCACATTCATAATTCTTAACACCAGTGTGTGTAAGGATGTGTCGAGTGAGGGTAGACTTGTGAGTGAATCTCTTCCCACATTCTTCACATTTATAATTCTTAACACCAGTGTGTGTAAGGATGTGTTTAGTGAGGGTAAACTTCTGAGTGAATCTCTTCCCACATTCTTCACATTTATAATTCCTAACACCAGTGTGTGTAAGGATGTGTTGAGTGAGGGTAGACTTCTCAGTGAATCTCTTCCCACATTCTTCACATTTATAATTCCTAACACCAGTGTGTGTAAGGATGTGTTGAGTGAGTCCTTTCTTATTCTTGAAAGTGTTGCCACACTCTCTACACTCAAACTTTCTCTCTCCTTTGTGGATGGAGTTGCCTGCCTCAGGGTGATTCTTCTGATCACACCTGAACTTCCTCAAACCTGAGACAGACTGCTGGTGTTGCTCCTCACTACTCATGTTGCTGTCCTGGCGTGCAGTCCCCACTGCAACACTACTTCTGGCAGCACACCAGATGAGTGAAGTCAGGTGTTGTTGCAGGAAGCCTCAGGGAAGCTGAGTGAGCGAGGGTCCTCCAACACTGTTCAGCAAGATGATGGACACTTTCTTGATCGTCACGCGGCACCAGTCAGGACCGGCACCCTGGAGGAGGCGGTGCCATTACACTTGTGCTGCTCCAACGGACCTGGAAATGACATTAGGCTCTAAATGTTATATTTTGCAAACACACCAGAAATGTGCTCACTAAATCCTTGGGTGTAGCCGTGTTCCAGCCTTGCAGTGCAGGCAACCCTCATTACCTGTATGGCTTACATTCCACAAAACTTTATTACATTTATTTAATTTACGACTCCTGTCTACCGTCTTATGTAGTGTTGAACACAACACACAACACACACACATAGCTACATAAACCTGTTTGCGGATGATGCAAAATTAATGAGGAAAGTTGAAAATGTGAAAGACTGTATGATGCTGCAAAATGATTTAAATAAAATCAATAGTTGGAGTAAATCATGGCAAATGGAATTTAACTTGAGTAAATGTAAGGTGATGGAGTTTGGTAAGAGTAAAAAGAGAGTGCGATATGATTATGAGATGAATGGTGTCAGGTTGGAGAAACCAAAAGAAGAAGTGGATTTGGGCGTGACTGTTACAGAGGACACACACACACACACACACACACACACACACACACACAGGGAACTGGACTCCAGACAAACATATTGACAAAATTGCTGGTGGGATGATGAATTTATTAAAGAGGGTGAGAGTTGCTTTTTCGTATCTGGATGAAAGGATGAAAAAGAAGATTTTGACTTCTGTGGTAAGACCGAGGTTGGAATATGCGGCAGTCGTGTGGTCTCCCCATTAAAAGAAAAATATTGCAAGGTTAGAAAGAGTTGAGAGAGCAGTTACGAAGATGGTTCCTGAGATGGGTACTTTAACCTAGGAAGAGAGATTGAAAAGATCAGAAATCACTACACTCGAGGAGAGAAGGGAAAGAGGTGATTTGATAAATGTCTATAGAATGGTGAATGGTATGGAGGATGTGGATGAAGAAGACTTTTAACCCTTGGATACACGGAGTACAAGAGGACATGGTTTAAAGTTGAAAAAGGAAAACTGTAGAAGGGACATCAAGAAGTATAGTTTTCCTCATAGAGTTGTAAATAAATGGAATGAGCTCAGCGAGGAAGTTGTGAAAGCTGGGAGTGTGCATACTTTGAAGAAGAAACTAGATAAGAGATACCGAGATGGGATACCATGAGATTACTCCCTCCCGTAAACCACAACTAGGTAAACACACACACACACACACACATTGCTTCTGTGGTTCAGTGGTTACCGTCCTCGCCTTCCACCCAGCAAGGCGTGGGTGGGAACCTTGCTCAGGTTGCAAAGTATTTTAGTTAAGTTTAGTTAGGTTAGGCTTATTTAACTGCAGCTCTGGGAAGGTTATGCTAACAAAGCTATTGTTTTCGATACATTTTTACATCTTCAGAAAGGTATGGGGCTATGAAAGAAAATGGCGTCTGCACTCCACACAACCCTCTACTTTTAGTCATAGAAAACTTCTAAATTAACATAACTTAACCATACCTTAACTTATGTTGACAAATAACAAAACCTTGTTCAAGCCTAACTAAACTATTCTTTTGGAAGAGAAGGAAAAAACAAAAAATGGTATTTTTTTCTGTAATTCATCGGTATAACTGTTTGGTGTGATCTGAACAAGTACCTGGAGTTGAACTTGTAGTGCATTATAAAGGTAACGAGATACCGAGTGGTTAAGGAAACGAATCTTTATCTACAGCTTGTCATTCTGGAAATTTTGAATCTTATGTTTATGTCACAAATTAGTTGTAACAGTTAGGTTAGTTAACCAAACCTAACCTAATCTAACCATAACCTAACCTAACTTGACATATGCTTTACCAGGTCAATATTAACGAGCACCGCCTCAACCCTTGACATGTGTTGAGTTCACTATGTGCACTAGTTATGCACAAATACCTTAGTTTTTGGCACAAATCATTGCCTGCCACGGGGGGGGGGGGGGGGGGGAGGAATAAGAACCCCCAATGCTTTGCGACGGGAACAACTTTTAGATTCATTCAAAACACACCCAAATAAAGCAGAACAAATAATTTGGTTTGGTTGAGCAGAGTGATAGTGGTGTACTTGTTAATATTTATCAATGCAACACTAAGGGTGTAATGGTACCAGACTCAGCACAAGGAACTATATATTCACACTCACTCTTCATACATGACCTGTGTGTGCACGGGAAAACAAATCCATCACACATTGACACTGTACTTAAGCAATAGCCTGGATGACGACCACAATCTGATGCAATTACTAATGGATATATACCTTGTCAGCTGGTTCTATTAACACTGATGATCGTGCTCAAGTCAATGTAATGGTTGGAGATTCCTTGTTGGTTGTTGGTGTTGTTTAGTTGTGCGACGATTCAGTGGCTGCTCTGAGTCCTGTGGTGAAGTCCTGCGAGGGTGTCACAGGCGTGTTAGGTGACCCGTCTTCTTGAAGGCAGCACGCGCTGGTGAGACGGATCACACCTGCTTGTGGTGAGGGGTAACAGGAGTTGAGAGCAGAGTACAACACGGTGAGAGTGGTCACGCGGACACTGTACTAACAAGTGTTCGTCGTTCCATAGTGTCCTGAATGTTCAATGTTCCTCCAGCAGGGGCAGTGTGGGTCAGGGGACAGACAGACGCAGGCGGTGCAGGTGATAGTGTCCTGAATGTTCAATGTTCCTGCAGCAGGGGCAGTGTGGGTCAGGGGACAGACAGATGCAGGCGGGCAGGTGATAGTGTCCTGAATGTTCAATGTTCCTGCAGCAGGGGCAGTGTGGGTCAGGGGACAGACAGACGCAGGCGGTGCAGGTGATAGTGTCCTGAATGTTCAATGTTCCTGCAGCAGGGGCAGTGTGGGTCAGGGGACAGACAGACGCAGGCGGTGCAGGTGATAGTGTCCTAAATGTTCAATGTTCCTGCAGCAGGGGCAGTGTGGGTCAGGGGACAGACAGACGCAGGCGGGCAGGTGATAGTGTCCTGAATGTTCAATGTTCCTGCAGCAGGGGCAGTGTGGGTCAGGGGACAGACAGACGCAGGCGGTGCAGGTGATAGTGTCCTGAATGTTCAATGTTCCTGCAGCAGGGGCAGTATGGGTCAGGGGACAGACAGACGCAGGCGGTGCAGGTGATAGTGTCCTGAATGTTCAATGTTCCTGCAGCAGGGGCAGTGTGGGTCAGGGGACAGACAGACTCAGGCGGTGCAGATGATAGTGTCCTGAATGTTCAATGTTCCTGCAGCAGGGGCAGTGTGGGTCAGGGGACAGACAGACGCAGGCAGTGCAACTGATAGTGTCCTGAATGTTCAATATTCCTGCAGCAGAGGCAGTGTGGGTCAGGGGACAGACAGACGCAGGCGGTGCAGGTGATAGTGTCCTGAATGTTCAATGTTCCTGCAGCAGGGGCAGTGTGGGTCAGGGGACAGACAGACGCAGGCGGTGCAGGTGATAGTGTCCTGAATGTTCAATGTTCCTGCAGCAGGGGCAGTGTGGGTCAGGGGACAGACAGACGCAGGCGGTGCAGGTGATAGTGTCCTGAATGTTCAATGTTCCTGCAGCAGGGGCAGTGTGGGTCAGGGGACAGACAGACGCAGGCGGTGCAGGTGATAGTGTCCTGAATGTTCAATGTTCCTGCAGCAGGGGCAGTGTGGGTCAGGGGACAGACACGCAGGCGGTGCAGGTGATAATGTCCTGAATGTTCAATGTTCCTGCAGCAGGGGCAGTGTGGGTCAGGGGACAGACAGACGCAGGCGGTGCAGGTGATAGTGTCCTGAATGTTCAATGTTCCTGCAGCAGGGGCAGTGTGGGTCAGGGGACAGACAGACGCAGGCGGTGCAGGTGATAGTGTCCTGAATGTTCAATGTTCCTGCAGCAGGGGCAGTGTGGGTCAGGGGACAGACAGAAGCAGGCGGTGCAGGTGATAGTGTCCTGAATGTTCAATGTTCCTGCAGCAGGGGCAGTGTGGGTCAGGGGACAGACAGACGCAGGCGGTGCAGGTGATAGTGTCCTGAATGTTCAATGTTCCTGCAGCAGGGGCAGTGTGGGTCAGGGGACAGACAGACGCAGGCGGTGCAGATGATAGTGTTCTGAATGTTCAATGTTCCTGCAGCAGGGGCAGTGTGGGTCAGGGGACAGACAGACGCAGGCGGTGCAGGTGATAGTGTCCTGAATGTTCAATGTTCCTGCAGCAGGGGCAGTGTGGGTCAGGGGACAGACAGACGCAGGCGGTGCAGGTGATAGTGTCCTGAATGTTCAATGTTCCTGCAGCAGGGGCAGTGTGGGTCAGGGGACAGACAAACGCAGGCGGTGCAGGTGATAGTGTCCTGAGTGTTCAATGTTCCTGCAGCAGGGGCAGTGTGGGTCAGGGGACAGACAAACGCAGGTGTGATGCTTCCAATTTAATTTCAAATAGGCCTACTGAATGTACCTTTTTTTTGTTATGTTTAGTCTGCCCTTAGATCCTGTATTCCCAAGGGGATACTGCATTATATAAATGTTTTTACTCACATCATTCATACTTTTATGCTATATGTTTATATTAAGGTTTATATTAGAATTGTTTCTCCAAACTTTCAAATCCTATGCAGTCAACCCCTCCCACAAGACAGTTTTCTATAGAAAGAAATTAATATCATAATCTTAACATTATTAATAGTTATTAACTTGTCAAAATGCTCTCCATAGTCTAATATAATTAACCTACTTAGTTATCTTCCCACAAAACTTTGTTAAGGATGACGTAATATTGCATCATATGAGGTGATCATGCCCCGGGGCCTGTCGAGCTGAGCAAAGTCACGTACACCAGAATTTTCCCCCATATAGTAATCCAGAGATCAGGTTCAATAGATATCTAAATGTCACTTATTTAGCGTCAAAATTAATTTCCTATAAATTGATAACTATTTCACGTCTCAATAATCAATTAATAATAAGATCAAAGGAGGAATATCCTCGAATCCCCCCCTTCCCCCTTCTCATCTCCCGCCTTTTTCCCAGATAGCGTCACTCGTGGTACACCCTTGATTGTGTTCGCAGGTGAGTGACATCGCTCTCGAAATCCCTCAATATTTGTGAAATCCAATACCTCTCGCCATTATTATATAGTCCACAATCTTCCCCAGTAGTCTGACAATACATGTAAACCCCTATTAAGATCTATTATAAGTGGATAATATCAATTTCCTTCTCTTAAAGAAGGACAACGTGGTTTCAAAACCGCATGGTCCCCTATTCTCTACAAAATATTTCATGGTGTACAATATATATTTTTCCCGGTAATCTCTATGTTATTGTGACTGTGTATTAACTTCTGAGTTAAGGAAGTGAATTATACTGACTAGTGGCTCACCCTTCATTGTGTTCGCAGGACTCCACCATCACACCTATACAGTGAACACATTTCCCACTATGTATTTGTTAGTAATGTCAAACCACGGGGTGAATTATGCCCCATCTAAGATATTTTTCTTTGTTGTATAAGGGAACCACGTGGGCTTGTTTTAAGATGTAGTCGTGTTAGGTTGGCCAAAGTAATTTTTTTTGTTAGTTCTTCAGGGTAGGAAGGAAATTCAATGTTCGTGGAAGATGAATATGTCGGAAATGTTGAACCCAGAAAGTAATGTTTTCACCCTAGTTTAGAAAAAATTCTCTGAGAAAAGGTTACTTAACCACTCTCAGGTACAGTTACTAAATTCACAACATTTACAGGGTGACATAATTAGGGAAGGGAGTTAAGGGTATAAAGTTTGTTTTAGTGTATGAAAAGAAATTGATATCTCTGAATGAGATAAAGGAAGACCAACTCAGTGTGTACGTTTATGGTCGTTTTCTCTGTTGTAAACAGTTAAGCTTCTGATGTAAATAAATAACTAGTAAATCTAAAGAAGTGATTTCGTATTATAATAACCTCTGTTGGTGTAGTAATGTTAATAGGGAGGTGCTCAACACTCTTGAAAAAGGATATGAAACAAATCCACGAATCCATGTGTCTTATTGAAACTCAGTCCACTCTACCAAATAACTAAATTGTTAAATCAGTTCCCCCTTTCTTTTCATTGGTCGCCTATATTCCCTGGTAGTAATTATTTTCTCTTTCGAATATTTTAACTTCCCTTTAGGAAGAAATTAAATTCCCTGAGAATCCCCTAATTCTCATTAAACCTTTGGGGGTGGTGGCAGCTTTCTTTCCTTAATATCCAGGGAAATATCCAACATCAGGGACCATTAATTAATATAATTAATCAAAGTAAATATATTTTTAATTGCCATGAGAGTTCCCCATTCGAAGTTAATTTAATGACAAGGCACCACACTGGTGGTCCTTCAGCAGTGAAGTGAAAGTAAAACAAATTAATTAAATAAAGAATAGAATAACAACTAAAATAAATAAATAAATAAAAATAACGCCCCCGTCCCCCCCCCGGGCACCACACTGGTGGCTTAAGCGGTGGGATTCAAAGTGTTTTGAGCACTACCTAACAATTACCACAGCAAGTGAGGATGAAAAAGTTTCTTGTCATGCAATAATCAAGTAAGAGGAATGATAAATGAAGTAGTTGTACTCAGAGCCCTACGTGACACATGATTTGTTCTTTTGCTAAGGTATAGCTCTGGGTTAGGTTAAGTTAGTCTGGATTAAGTTAGTAAATAAGTTAGCCTGGATTAAGGTACCCTAACGATTATCCCGCTATAGTTTGGATAACTCGGGAAACGTTAGATGTAAAGGAAGATAATGATTTTGTGGAAGCAAGTTGATGTTATTTTTGTTTAATTAGGCACCTAAGTGTGTCAGGTTTTGACCACATTGCCGTAATCATTTAGTAAAGCTTGAGTTTATTTTTTTTTAGTGATGAAATTAAGTAAGGTTAGTGAGTTAAAGATTCAACAACTTAGAGGCACCCTAAACTTCCAACACAAACAAAACACACACACTGTTCTGGAGAGCATGGAGCAGTACGTCGCAGGCCTCGGAATGCCCCAGTCTATGGTCCACGACAACGGATTGGAGTCCGTGTCGCGGCAGTTCAAGATCTCTACAGGAGACATCGGATCCTCAGTCTTCACATGGCAGTCAAGACCAAAGCCACATGTGGACAAAGAGGAGTGGTTACTGACTCCTCTGAAAGTTTTGTGTGCCGGGAAAGACAATGATGAACCGATGCCTCCACGGCTGTGTGGTGGACCTGAGCGATGTATTGAGGAGAGTGGATACAGTGGCTGGGCAGAAACAACCCCAAAGAACTATGCCACAATGGGTGTTAATTTTAAGGTGTAGAGGAACAGGTTTGGACAATTAGTGGTGCTAAGTTGCAATCCCCTTGGAGGTATGTTGTTGGTGAATCGACCCAGGTGTGACAGGTCGATAGACTATCCACCTTAATTCCCCCGGGCCTAGTTTGAGCCCTGAAGGAGTGGTGAACTTTTAAAGTAGAAGATAAGTTCACAGGATTGTGTGTAGTTCACACAATGGACTAATTCAGGGAGCTGTAGGCCACTTTAACGTGAGGGAATCACACCTGGTAGTAGTGTGATTAGGCCTCTAAGCTACAGTCTGCCGGTGTTAGGAGGTGGAGGAGACATCAGGACGTAGCCTAAGCTCTGTCAAATGCTTCCTGTATGACCACTTGCTGCGGAAACGAATGAAGGGTGATTGAATGCGAATGTTGTGAGCAAATGAAGATGAATGACTGAGAATTTATGTTATTGTTTGTTTTGGTGTGAAAGTCAAGGGCTGGAAGGCTCAACTTAGCTACCGAGTGTCCGGGATCTTGTACAGTTGACGAGATCATCCATACTTCTCTCATGAGTATGTGGACTGGGGTGTGCCCTACAATAATCTGAACTACAGCCAAGTAGCAACAGTAGCCAGGCAATTGGTTTCTCAGGAACCACATATTACGTTGCCAGTGTTTTAGCCAGGAAGGGCTGCAGAAGTAGTGGAGTGGTGGGGAAGGTCGAGTGAATGTTAGACTGATGGAAAACCAAGGTGGGTTGTAACCTTAGTGACCACTAAACCAGTTCCTAAATTGTAAAACTGTTAGGATATAATTTTTTATTATTAGTGAGTAAAAACATTTCACCCGGAGGGAAAAGTCGTGTGATGCTTCCAATTTAATTTCAAATAGGCCTACTGAATGTACCTTTTTTTTGTTATGTTTAGTCTGCCCTTAGATCCTGTATTCCCAAGGGGATACTGCATTATATAAATGTTTTTACTCACATCATTCATACTTTTATGCTATATGTTTATATTAAGGTTTATATTAGAATTGTTTCTCCAAACTTTCAAATCCTATGCAGTCAACCCCTCCCACAAGACAGTTTTCTATAGAAAGAAATTAATATCATAATCTTAACATTATTAATAGTTATTAACTTGTCAAAATGCTCTCCATAGTCTAATATAATTAACCTACTTAGTTATCTTCCCACAAAACTTTGTTAAGGATGACGTAATATTGCATCATATGAGGTGATCATGCCCCGGGGCCTGTCGAGCTGAGCAAAGTCACGTACACCAGAATTTTCCCCCATATAGTAATCCAGAGATCAGGTTCAATAGATATCTAAATGTCACTTATTTAGCGTCAAAATTAATTTCCTATAAATTGATAACTATTTCACGTCTCAATAATCAATTAATAATAAGATCAAAGGAGGAATATCCTCGAATCCCCCCCTTCCCCCTTCTCATCTCCCGCCTTTTTCCCAGATAGCGTCACTCGTGGTACACCCTTGATTGTGTTCGCAGGTGAGTGACATCGCTCTCGAAATCCCTCAATATTTGTGAAATCCAATACCTCTCGCCATTATTATATAGTCCACAATCTTCCCCAGTAGTCTGACAATACATGTAAACCCCTATTAAGATCTATTATAAGTGGATAATATCAATTTCCTTCTCTTAAAGAAGGACAACGTGGTTTCAAAACCGCATGGTCCCCTATTCTCTACAAAATATTTCATGGTGTACAATATATATTTTTCCCGGTAATCTCTATGTTATTGTGACTGTGTATTAACTTCTGAGTTAAGGAAGTGAATTATACTGACTAGTGGCTCACCCTTCATTGTGTTCGCAGGACTCCACCATCACACCTATACAGTGAACACATTTCCCACTATGTATTTGTTAGTAATGTCAAACCACGGGGTGAATTATGCCCCATCTAAGATATTTTTCTTTGTTGTATAAGGGAACCACGTGGGCTTGTTTTAAGATGTAGTCGTGTTAGGTTGGCCAAAGTAATTTTTTTTGTTAGTTCTTCAGGGTAGGAAGGAAATTCAATGTTCGTGGAAGATGAATATGTCGGAAATGTTGAACCCAGAAAGTAATGTTTTCACCCTAGTTTAGAAAAAATTCTCTGAGAAAAGGTTACTTAACCACTCTCAGGTACAGTTACTAAATTCACAACATTTACAGGGTGACATAATTAGGGAAGGGAGTTAAGGGTATAAAGTTTGTTTTAGTGTATGAAAAGAAATTGATATCTCTGAATGAGATAAAGGAAGACCAACTCAGTGTGTACGTTTATGGTCGTTTTCTCTGTTGTAAACAGTTAAGCTTCTGATGTAAATAAATAACTAGTAAATCTAAAGAAGTGATTTCGTATTATAATAACCTCTGTTGGTGTAGTAATGTTAATAGGGAGGTGCTCAACACTCTTGAAAAAGGATATGAAACAAATCCACGAATCCATGTGTCTTATTGAAACTCAGTCCACTCTACCAAATAACTAAATTGTTAAATCAGTTCCCCCTTTCTTTTCATTGGTCGCCTATATTCCCTGGTAGTAATTATTTTCTCTTTCGAATATTTTAACTTCCCTTTAGGAAGAAATTAAATTCCCTGAGAATCCCCTAATTCTCATTAAACCTTTGGGGGTGGTGGCAGCTTTCTTTCCTTAATATCCAGGGAAATATCCAACATCAGGGACCATTAATTAATATAATTAATCAAAGTAAATATATTTTTAATTGCCATGAGAGTTCCCCATTCGAAGTTAATTTAATGACAAGGCACCACACTGGTGGTCCTTCAGCAGTGAAGTGAAAGTAAAACAAATTAATTAAATAAAGAATAGAATAACAACTAAAATAAATAAATAAATAAAAATAACGCCCCCGTCCCCCCCCCGGGCACCACACTGGTGGCTTAAGCGGTGGGATTCAAAGTGTTTTGAGCACTACCTAACAATTACCACAGCAAGTGAGGATGAAAAAGTTTCTTGTTATGCAATAATCAAGTAAGAGGAATGATAAATGAAGTAGTTGTACTCAGAGCCCTACGTGACACATGATTTGTTCTTTTGCTAAGGTATAGCTCTGGGTTAGGTTAAGTTAGTCTGGATTAAGTTAGTAAATAAGTTAGCCTGGATTAAGGTACCCTAACGATTATCCCGCTATAGTTTGGATAACTCGGGAAACGTTAGATGTAAAGGAAGATAATGATTTTGTGGAAGCAAGTTGATGTTATTTTTGTTTAATTAGGCACCTAAGTGTGTCAGGTTTTGACCACATTGCCGTAATCATTTAGTAAAGCTTGAGTTTATTTTTTTTTAGTGATGAAATTAAGTAAGGTTAGTGAGTTAAAGATTCAACAACTTAGAGGCACCCTAAACTTCCAACACAAACAAAACACACACACTGTTCTGGAGAGCATGGAGCAGTACGTCGCAGGCCTCGGAATGCCCCAGTCTATGGTCCACGACAACGGATTGGAGTCCGTGTCGCGGCAGTTCAAGATCTCTACAGGAGACATCGGATCCTCAGTCTTCACATGGCAGTCAAGACCAAAGCCACATGTGGACAAAGAGGAGTGGTTACTGACTCCTCTGAAAGTTTTGTGTGCCGGGAAAGACAATGATGAACCGATGCCTCCACGGCTGTGTGGTGGACCTGAGCGATGTATTGAGGAGAGTGGATACAGTGGCTGGGCAGAAACAACCCCAAAGAACTATGCCACAATGGGTGTTAATTTTAAGGTGTAGAGGAACAGGTTTGGACAATTAGTGGTGCTAAGTTGCAATCCCCTTGGAGGTATGTTGTTGGTGAATCGACCCAGGTGTGACAGGTCGATAGACTATCCACCTTAATTCCCCCGGGCCTAGTTTGAGCCCTGAAGGAGTGGTGAACTTTTAAAGTAGAAGATAAGTTCACAGGATTGTGTGTAGTTCACACAATGGACTAATTCAGGGAGCTGTAGGCCACTTTAACGTGAGGGAATCACACCTGGTAGTAGTGTGATTAGGCCTCTAAGCTACAGTCTGCCGGTGTTAGGAGGTGGAGGAGACATCAGGACGTAGCCTAAGCTCTGTCAAATGCTTCCTGTATGACCACTTGCTGCGGAAACGAATGAAGGGTGATTGAATGCGAATGTTGTGAGCAAATGAAGATGAATGACTGAGAATTTATGTTATTGTTTGTTTTGGTGTGAAAGTCAAGGGCTGGAAGGCTCAACTTAGCTACCGAGTGTCCGGGATCTTGTACAGTTGACGAGATCATCCATACTTCTCTCATGAGTATGTGGACTGGGGTGTGCCCTACAATAATCTGAACTACAGCCAAGTAGCAACAGTAGCCAGGCAATTGGTTTCTCAGGAACCACATATTACGTTGCCAGTGTTTTAGCCAGGAAGGGCTGCAGAAGTAGTGGAGTGGTGGGGAAGGTCGAGTGAATGTTAGACTGATGGAAAACCAAGGTGGGTTGTAACCTTAGTGACCACTAAACCAGTTCCTAAATTGTAAAACTGTTAGGATATAATTTTTTATTATTAGTGAGTAAAAACATTTCACCCGGAGGGAAAAGTCGTGTGATGCTTCCAATTTAATTTCAAATAGGCCTACTGAATGTACCTTTTTTTTGTTATGTTTAGTCTGCCCTTAGATCCTGTATTCCCAAGGGGATACTGCATTATATAAATGTTTTTACTCACATCATTCATACTTTTATGCTATATGTTTATATTAAGGTTTATATTAGAATTGTTTCTCCAAACTTTCAAATCCTATGCAGTCAACCCCTCCCACAAGACAGTTTTCTATAGAAAGAAATTAATATCATAATCTTAACATTATTAATAGTTATTAACTTGTCAAAATGCTCTCCATAGTCTAATATAATTAACCTACTTAGTTATCTTCCCACAAAACTTTGTTAAGGATGACGTAATATTGCATCATATGAGGTGATCATGCCCCGGGGCCTGTCGAGCTGAGCAAAGTCACGTACACCAGAATTTTCCCCCATATAGTAATCCAGAGATCAGGTTCAATAGATATCTAAATGTCACTTATTTAGCGTCAAAATTAATTTCCTATAAATTGATAACTATTTCACGTCTCAATAATCAATTAATAATAAGATCAAAGGAGGAATATCCTCGAATCCCCCCCTTCCCCCTTCTCATCTCCCGCCTTTTTCCCAGACAGCGTCACTCGTGGTACACCCTTGATTGTGTTCGCAGGTGAGTGACATCGCTCTCGAAATCCCTCAATATTTGTGAAATCCAATACCTCTCGCCATTATTATATAGTCCACAATCTTCCCCAGTAGTCTGACAATACATGTAAACCCCTATTGAGATCTATTATAAGTGGATAATATCAATTTCCTTCTCTTAAAGAAGGACAACGTGGTTTCAAAACCGCATGGTCCCCTATTCTCTACAAAATATTTCATGGTGTACAATATATATTTTTCCCGGTAATCTCTATGTTATTGTGACTGTGTATTAACTTCTGAGTTAAGGAAGTGAATTATACTGACTAGTGGCTCACCCTTCATTGTGTTCGCAGGACTCCACCATCACACCTATACAGTGAACACATTTCCCACTATGTATTTGTTAGTAATGTCAAACCACGGGGTGAATTATGCCCCATCTAAGATATTTTTCTTTGTTGTATAAGGGAACCACGTGGGCTTGTTTTAAGATGTAGTCGTGTTAGGTTGGCCAAAGTAATTTTTTTTGTTAGTTCTTCAGGGTAGGAAGGAAATTCAATGTTCGTGGAAGATGAATATGTCGGAAATGTTGAACCCAGAAAGTAATGTTTTCACCCTAGTTTAGAAAAAATTCTCTGAGAAAAGGTTACTTAACCACTCTCAGGTACAGTTACTAAATTCACAACATTTACAGGGTGACATAATTAGGGAAGGGAGTTAAGGGTATAAAGTTTGTTTTAGTGTATGAAAAGAAATTGATATCTCTGAATGAGATAAAGGAAGACCAACTCAGTGTGTACGTTTATGGTCGTTTTCTCTGTTGTAAACAGTTAAGCTTCTGATGCCTTAGTGTATGTTTAAGGTATATTCCATCCCAACTATACAGTAAATAAATAACTAGTAAATCTAAAGAAGTGATTTCGTATTATAATAACCTCTGTTGGTGTGATAATGTTAATAGGGAGGTGCTCAACACTCTTGAAAAAGGATATGAAACAAATCCACGAATCCATGTGTCTTATTGAAACTCAGTCCACTCTACCAAATAACTAAATTGTTAAATCAGTTCCCCCTTTCTTTTCATTGGTCGCCTATATTCCCTGGTAGTAATTATTTTCTCTTTCGAATATTTTAACTTCCCTTTAGGAAGAAATTAAATTCCCTGAGAATCCCCTAATTCTCATTAAACCTTTGGGGGTGGTGGCAGCTTTCTTTCCTTAATATCCAGGGAAATATCCAACATCAGGGACCATTAATTAATATAATTAATCAAAGTAAATATATTTTTAATTGCCATGAGAGTTCCCCATTCGAAGTTAATTTAATGACAAGGCACCACACTGGTGGTCCTTCAGCAGTGAAGTGAAAGTAAAACAAATTAATTAAATAAAGAATAGAATAACAACTAAAATAAATAAATAAATAAAATAACGCCCCCGTCCCCCCCCCGGGCACCACACAGGCGGTGCAGGTGATAGTGTCCTGAATGTTCAATGTTCCTGCAGCAGGGGCAGTGTGGGTCAGGGGACAGACAGACGCAGGCGGTGCAGGTGGTAGTGTCCTGAATGTTCAATGTTCCTGCAGCAGGGGCAGTGTGGGTCAGGGGACAGACAGACGCAGGCGGTGCAGGTGATAGTGTCCTGAATGTTCAATGTTCCTGCAGCAGGGGCAGTGTGGGTCAGGGGACAGACAGACGCACGCGGTGCAGGTGATAGTGTCCTGAATGTTCAATGTTCCTGCAGCAGGGGCAGTGTGGGTCAGGGGACAGACAGACGCAGGCGGTGCAGGTGATAGTGTCCTGAATGTTCAATGTTCCTGCAGCAGGGGCAGTGTGGGTCAGGGGACACACAGACGCAGGCGGTGCAGGTGATAGTGTCCTGAATGTTCAATGTTCCTGCAGCAGGGGCAGTGTGGGTCAGGGGACAGACAGACGCAGGCGGTGCAGGTGCAGGTGAGCCGTGAGTGTTGTGTTGTGTGGCCGACACAGAGGCGGGTGAGGGCGCCATCTAGGACGCGGGATTGTTTTCAAGTCAGGCCTTTGTATCGGCAACTATTGTATATTCTAAATACACGCCTTAGTTTCTACACCTAGCATACCACATTTCCTCCAGAAACTCTTTCACCGCGTTAATCATCCTTGTAGTTACTTTGCGAATGCTGGAATCAGTTCAGAGAAGACGGACAAAGAAAATCGTTGGTTATGCGGGCTTTCCTTACTCAGGCTGTCCACATTGAATTTATTTTCCATCAAAGGCAGATTACTTCGTGCTGGTTTGATCTTAGTTTGGAAGATCATGACCGGACAGTGCCCTTGTTTATGTGATATGTTTGAGAGAATGACTCATGGTCATACAAAAGGTCATAGTAAAAAAATATTTATGCCCCGTCATTCAACCGAAGTTAGATCGCGCTTCTTCTCAGTAAGAGTCATCGATCTCTGGAATTCTCTCCCTGAAGAAGTGGTTTCAGCACAATCTGTCCAGGCCTTTAAACGTCTCCTTGCACATTGTCTTGGTCCTCGTCTCTGAGTTTTGTTAGATGTTTTCCATGGTGGTTTTGTGCTGCATCTAACAGTACCCCACCACTTCGTTGTTTTTCCTGTACTTCTGAAGACCTTCTGGTTGGATGATGCAGCAGAGACTGATGAGGGATGCAAGACCCTCATCAAGGTAAGAAAGTCTTCCCACACAGTCCCACCAACACCACCATCCATTCCCTTCCAGTTCTTTCAATATCTTCATTCATTTCATGTCAATCATCCTTGTACTCACTTCCCCGCACAGTCCCACCAACAACACCAATCATTCCCTTCCAGTTCTTTCAATCACTTCATTCATTTCACGTCATTTTCAGAGAGAGAGAGAGAGAGAGAGAGAGAGAGAGAGAAAAAAAAAAAAAATCACAGATTTACGAAAATAACACGAAAGTTATCAATGTTACAATTATAAATACAATAATTTAGTGAAAGTTTTCCTACTACAATTACTATTACTACTACCACTACCACCACCACCACCACTCCTACTACTTATACTTACATCGTCGGGCTGGAAACATCATTGTAGAAATTTTCATGAGATTCGGAGGTGTGGAAATTTTCATGAAAATTTTGTAGGGTACACCCTTACAATTTTTTTCATAAATCATGTTTTGTCAAATAACTCGAAAAATATGAGGTTTACATAAAAAAATGTATAAATGACCTGGCGCTTACTTTATTAACATTAACTCACTCACTCACTACAACCATTGCCACCCAGAGCCAGTAGCAGCAGCAGCATATTGTTCACATAACACAACCTCAGAAGTGGGTCTTCATGTGCTTGATAATGACAGTCCTTGTCTTGAACTGCTTCCCACAAACATCACACTTGAACTTTCTCAGGTCAGAGTGTGTCACATAGTGCTTGGTAAGGTAAGAACTTGTAGTGAATCTCTTCCCACATTCTTCACATTCATAATTCTTAACACCAGTGTGTGTAAGGATGTGTCGAGTGAGGTGAGACTTGTGAGTGAATCTCTTCCCACATTCTTCACATTTATAATTCTTTACACCAGTGTGTGTAAGGATGTGTTGAGTGAAGTTAGACTTCTGAGTGAATCTCTTCCTACATTCTTCACATTCATAATTCTTAACACCAGTGTGTGTAAGGATGTGTTGAGTGAGGGTAGACTTGTCAGTGAATCTCTTCCCACATTCTTCACATTCATAATTCTTAACACCAGTGTGTGTAAGGATGTGTTGAGTGAGGGTAGACTTGTGAGTGAATCTCTTCCCACATTCTTCACATTTATAATTCTTAACACCAGTGTGTGTAAGGATGTGTTTAGTGAGGGTAGACTTCTGAGTGAATCTCTTCCCACATTCTTCACATTTATAATTCTTAACACCAGTGTGTGTAAGAGTGTGTTGAGTGAGGGTAGACTTGTCAGTGAATCTCTTCGCACATTCTTCACATTTATAATTCTTAACACCAGTGTGTGTAAGGATGTGTTTAGTGAGGGTAGACTTCTCAGTGAATCTCTTCCCACATTCTTCACATTTATAATTCTTAACACCAGTGTGTGTAAGGATGTGTTTAGTGAGGGTAGACTTCTCAGTGAATCTCTTTCCACATTCTTCACATTTATAATTCTTAACACCAGTGTGTGTAAGGATGTGTTGAGTGAGAGTAGACTTCCGAGTGAATCTCTTCCCACATTCTTCACATTTATAATTCCTAACACCAGTGTGTGTAAGGATGTGTTTAGTGAGGGTAGACTTCTCAGTGAATCTCTTCCCACATTCTTCACATTTATAATTCCTAACACCAGTGTGTGTAAGGATGTGTTTAGTGAGGGTAGACTTCTGAGTGAATCTCTTCCCACATTCTTCACATTTATAATTCTTAACACCAGTGTGTGTAAGGATGTGTTGAGTGAGGGTAGACTTCTCAGTGAATCTCTTCCCACATTCTTCACATTTATAATTCCTAACACCAGTGTGTGTAAGGATGTGTTGAGTGAGTCCTTTCTTATTCTTAAAAGTGTTGCCACACTCTCTACACTCAAACTTTCTCTCCTCTTTGTGGATGGAGTTGTCTGCCTCAGGGTGATTCTTCTGATCACACCTGAACTTCCTCACACCTGGGACAGACTGCTGGTGTTGCTCCTCACTATTCATGTTGCTGTCCTGGCGTGCAATCCCCACTGCAACACTACTTCTGGCAGCACACCAGATGAGTGAAATCAGGTGTTGTTGCAGGAAGCCTCAGGGAAGCTGAGTGAGCGAGGGTCCTCCAACACTGTTCAGCAAGATGATGGAGACTTTCTTGATCCTCACGCGGCACCAGTCAGGACTGGCACCCTGGAGGTGGTGGTGCCGTTACACTTGTGCTGCTCCAAAGGACCTGGAAATGACATTAGGCTCTAAATGTTATATTTTGCAAACACACCAGAAATGTGCTTACTAAATCCTTGGGTGTAGCCGTGTTCCAGCCTTGCAGTGCAGGCAACCCTCATTACCTGTATGGCTTACATTCCACAAAACTTTATTACATTTATTTAATTTACGACTCCTGTCTACCGTCTTATGTAGTGTTGAACACAACACACACACACTGCTTCTGTGGTTACCATCCTCGCCTTCCACCCAGCAAGGCGTGGGTGGGAACCTTGCTCAGGTTGCAAAGTATTTTAGTTAAGTTTAGTTAGGTTAGGCTTATTTAAATGCAGCTCTGGGAAGGTTATGCTAACAAAGCTATTGTTATATGAAAGAAAATGGCGTCTGCACTTCGCACAACCGCCTACTTTTAGTCATAGAAAACATTTGATAGCTCCTAAATTAACATAACTTAACCATACCTTAACTTATGTTGACAAATAACAAAACCTTGTTGAAGCCAAACTGAACTATTCTTTTGGAAGAGAAGGAAAAAACAAAAAATGGTATTTTTTTCTGTAATTCATCGGCATAACTGTTTGGTGTGATCTGAACAAGTACTTGGAGTTGAACTTGTAGTGCATTATAAAGGTAACGAGATATCGAGTGGTTAAGGAAACGAATCTTTATCTACAGCTTGTCATTCTGAAAATTTTGAATTCTATGTTTGTCACAAATTAATTGTAACAGTTAGGTTAGTTAACCAAACCTAACCTAATCTAACCATAACCTAACTTGACATATGCTTTACCAGGTCAATAATAACGAGCACCGTCTCAACCCTTGACAGATGTGTTGAGTTCACTATGTATAGTATGTACCACTTCATATTTATATCCATATCGTACCAGCACTAGTTATGCACAAATACCTTAGTTTTTGTCAGAAATCATTGCCTGCCACGGGGGGGGAGGGGGGGGGGGGGAATAAGAACCCCCAATGCTTTGCGACGGGAACAACTTTTAGATTCATTCAAAACACACCCAAATAAAGCAGAACAAATAGTTTGGTTTGGTTGAGCAGAGTGATAGTGGTATACTTGTTAATATTTATCAATGCAACACTAAGGGTGTAATGGTACCAGACTCAGCACAAGGAAGTATATATTCACACTCACTCTTCATACATGACCTGTGTGTGCACGGGAAAACATATCCATCACACATTGACACTGTACTAAAGCAATAGCCTGGATGACAACCACAATCTGATGCAATTACTAATGGATATATACCTTGTCAGCTGGCTCTATTAACACTGATGATCGTGCTCAAGTCAATGTAATGGTTGGAGATTCCTTGTTGGTTGTTGGTGTTGTTTAGTTGTGCGACGATTCAGTGGCTGCTCTGAGTCCTGTGGTGAAGTCCTGCGAGGGTGTCATAGGCGTGTTAGGTGACCCGTCTTCTTGAAGGCAGCGCGCGCTGGTGAGACGGATCACACCTGCTTGTGGTGAGGGGTAACAGGAGTTGAGAGCAGAGTACAACACGGTGAGAGTGGTCACGCGGACACTGTACTAACAAGTGTTCGTCGTTCCATAGTGTCCTGAATGTTCAATGTTCCTCCAGCAGGGGCAGTGTGGGTCAGGGGACAGACAGACGCAGGCGGTGCAGGTGATAGTGTCCTGAATGTTCAATGTTCCTGCAGCAGGGGCAGTGTGGGTCAGGGGACAGACAGACGCAGGCGGTGCAGGTGATAGTGTCCTGAATGTTCAATGTTCCTGCAGCAGGGGCAGTGTGGGTCAGGGGACAGACAGATGCAGGCGGGCAGGTGATAGTGTCCTGAATGTTCAATGTTCCTGCAGCAGGGGCAGTGTGGGTCAGGGGACACACAGACGCAGGCGGTGCAGGTGATAGTGTCCTGAATGTTCAATGTTCCTGCAGCAGGGGCAGTGTGGGTCAGGGGACAGACAGACGCAGGCGGTGCAGGTGATAGTGTCCTGAATGTTCAATGTTCCTGCAGCAGGGGCAGTGTGGGTCAGGGGACAGACAGACGCAGGCGGTGCAGGTGCAGGTGAGCCATGAGTGTTGTGTTGTGTGGCCGACACAGAGGCGGGTGAGGGCGCCATCTAGGACGCGGGATTGTTTTCAAGTCAGGCCTTTGTATCGGCAACTATTGTATATTCTAAATACACGCCTTAGTTTCTACACCTAGCATACCACATTTCCTCCAGAAACTCTTTCACCGCGTTAATCATCCTTGTAGTTACTTTGCGAATGCTGGAATCAGTTCAGAGAAGATGGACAAAGAAAATCGTTGGTTATGCTGGCTTTCCGTACTCAGGCTGTCCACATTGAATTTATTTTCCATCAAAGGCAGATTACTTCGTGCTGATATGATCTTAGTTTGGAAGATCATGACCGGACTGTGCCCTTGTTTATGTGATATGTTTGAGAGAATGACTCATGGTCATACAAAAGGTCATAGTAAAAAAATATTTATGCCCCGTCATTCAACTGGTTAGATCGCGCTTCTTCTCAGTAGGAGTCAGCGATCTCTGGAATTCTCTCCCTGAAGAAGTGGTTTCAGCACAATCTGTCCAGGCCTTTAAACGTCTCCTTGCACATTGTCTTGGTCCTCGTCTCTATGAGTTTTGTTAGATGTTTTCCATGGTGGTTTTGTGCTGCATCTAACAGTACCCAACCACTTCGTTGTTTTTCCTGTACTTCTGAAGACCTTCTGGTTGGATGATGCAGCAGAGACTGATGAGGGATGCAAGACCCTCATCAAGGTAAGAAAGTCTCGCCACAAAGTCCCACCAACACCACCATCCATTCCCTTCCAGTTCTTTCAATATCTTCCTTCATTTCACGTCAATCATCCTTGTACTCACCTCCCCACACAGTCCCACTAACAACACCATCCATTCCCTTCCAGTTCTTTCAATATCTTTATTCATTTCACGTCAATCATCCTTGTACTCACCTCCCCACACAGTCCCACCAACAACACCATCCATTCCCTTCCAGTTCTTTCAATATCTTTATTAATTTCACGTCAATCATCCTTGTACTCACCTCCCCACACAGTCCCACCAACAACACCATCCATTCCCTTCCAGTTCTTTCAATCACTTCAACTTCATTCATTTCACTTCCCATTTGTTAGAATCACACGCATCATTTCCATTCTGTCACGGTCATACTTTTCACATTCCAGTACCACATGCCCTACCGTCTCATCCTCTCCCATGTCACACATCTGGCACACTTTGCTGCGGGACTCTGACCATCTGTAGTTTCTTGCATTCACATCCATACACTGTGCCCTTTGCTAACTCGTAAGAGAAGATCACCACCCAGGCTCAGTACGTGGTGTAGTAAGAGGGGGGGGAGGGATCCGATCCGCCCATGGTGACAGCTAAGGGGGGCTTTGCCATGATACAGGCTCAATTGTAATTGTAATTGTAATATGCGGGGGTGAAAATGTGCCAGGAAACAAAGGCCATATGGCACTATTGGGGTAGTAGGGATGGGGGGGAGGGTCGGGTAGGGGTTAGATCAGATGAAGGACGTTGACGGCACGGAGAGACATGATCAGTAGGGAATAAGACTCGGAATGGGGGTAGGTGAGGGAGGAGCCTTCGCAGGAGGTGAAGGACTGGGGTCCATATCCATAAGAAGCAAGGAAGAAGGAAGAGGGTCAGGAGCAGGCGAGGTAGGGGGAGAGGAGATCGGTACGGGAGTAGCCAGGTGGTAGGGGAAGAGAGAGGAGAGATCAGGCAGCAGAGGAAGGAGGAAGAGGGGCAGACGAAGGGGACGGGGGGGAGGGGAGAGTAAAGCGGGGAAGGGGGAGAGGGCAGAGCGCCGGGGGCAGAAGGGGGCTGGAGGAGAGGTCGGGAAGGGGAGACAGCAGAGGAAGAAGGGGGAGGAGGGGTAGGAGGGAGGTGCTTGGGAGGGGGGTGAACAGAAGCCATGACCTGGATAGGAGGGGCCGAGAGGGAAGGGGGCAAGGAGGTAGGAGGGGAGGACAAGGGAGCCGTGTTCTTTATGAACGCGACGATGGCATCAAGGGTATCACCCTCGGAAGGAGCGGGAGAAGAAGTGGAAGTGGTAGTAGTAGAGAAGGATGAGGAACAATGAGGACCGAACTCTGGGGGAGGCGGGAAGGTGGTAGCAGGAGGGAGAGTAGATGCGGGAGGTGGGACGGATGGAGTAGCATGAGAAGCTGTGGAGGGGGCAAGGGTACAAGGGAGTGTAGGGGGAGTAGCAGGTGATATAGTAGTGGGGGTCTGAGGAACAGGCAGAGAAGCTGAGACCAGGTCCATTGGGCAGGCAGAGGCGTCAGGAGGGGGGCAAAGCAAAGTTTTGTTATCCATGTACTGATATTGGGTTGAAAGAATGGCATCGGGGGTCACGGGTAAACCGCCTACCGGATCGGCAAAAGGGGCCGAGCGCTGCCCCCGGTGACAGGGTACCTCGTCCTCCACAGGACTACCCGGTTTAAAAGGCAGCTCTTGTGGCACTGAAAGTTTGCCCCACAGCGGCGAGCAAAGACCCCGGCCTCGATGCCTACCGGCCCAGGCATCCTCCAGCCAATACAGGACGGCCCACGATGGGCGATCCCCCTGGCGGGCGGCACCGGTGACCCACACCAGCCTGTGGTCGGGATCATCTTGTCGGGCCTGACGGACACGCAAGCCCCACCACCACGTCAAGGTAGATCCCACGGGGGGGATACAGGTTCAAGTGTAATGGCTAAATTCAGTGATGTAGCTAAGGGAAGGGGTGTGGGGTTCATATAAGAAGACACCCCCCCAGTCCCCCAACATAGGTATCCGCCCCCCCCCCCCCACACACACACACACAAAAAGGTTGTAATGAAATACTGCACACTGATATGAAAAGTAAGTTTCTCTTTTGGCAAATAATAAGTATACAAAATTATAAGTTATTTCATTAGTGACATGTCTTCCCGAGTGGTAACCAGAGTGACTTTACAATTTGAACTCCTTTACAGATGGCTCTAAATCCCACTTGGGCTCTGGTTTTGCCGTTCTTTCACAAACACACACCCTCTATTTGATGTAACCATTTCACTGTAACTAACCGTTCTTTCCTTCCCTATACTTTGCCTTGCCATTATCTCTTTGCTCTGCCGTCTGCCTTTTACCTTAACATATCGCCACATGACCTTTGATGTCTGGCACTTACTTTATTAACATTAACTCACTCACTCACTACAACCATTGCCACCCAGAGCCAGTAGCAGCAGCAGCACATTGTTCACATAACACAACCTTAGAAGTGGATCTTCATGTGCTGGATAATGACAGCCCTTGTCTTGAACTGCTTCCCACAAACATCACACTTGAACTTTCTCAGGTCAGAGTGTGTCACATTGTGGCTGGTAAGGCAAGAACTTCTAGTGAATCTCTTCCCACATTCTTCACATTCATAATTCTTAACACCAGTGTGTGTAAGGATGTGTTGAGCGAGGGTAGACTTCCGAGTGAATCTCTTCCCACATTCTTCACATTTATAATTCTTAACACCAATGTGTGTAAGGATGTGTTTAGTGAGGTTAGACTTGTCAGTGAATCTCTTCCCACATTCTTCACATTCATAATTCTTAACACCAGTGTGTGTAAGGATGTGTTTAGTGAGGGTAGACTTCTGAGTGAATCTCTTCCCACATTCTTCACAGTTATAATTCTTAACACCAGTGTGTGTAAGGATGTGTTTAGTGAGGTTAGACTTCTGACTGAATCTCTTCCCACATTCTTCACATTTATAATTCCTAACACCAGTGTGTGTAAGGATGTGTTTAGTGAGGGTAGCTTTCTCAGTGAATCTCTTCCCACATTCTTCACATTTATAATTCTTAACACCAGTGTGTGTAAGGATGTGTTTAGTGAGGGTAGACTTCTGAGTGAACCTCTTCCCACATTCTTCACATTTATAATTCTTAACACCAGTGTGTGTAAGGATGTGTTTAGTGAGGGTAGACTTATAAGTGAATCTCCTCCCACATTCTTCACATTTATAATTCCTAACACCAGTGTGTGTAAGGATGTGTTGAGTGAGGGTAGACTTGCGAGTAAATCTCTTCCTACATTCTTCACATTTATAATTACTAACACCAGTGTGTGTAAGGATGTGTTGAGTGAGTCCTTTCTTATTCTTGAAAGTCTTGCCACACTCTTTACACTCAAATTTTCTCTCTCCTTTGTGGATGGAGTTGCCTGCCTCAGGGTGATTCTTCTGATCACACCTGAACTTCCTCACACCTGAGACAGACTGCTGGTGTTGCTCCTCACTACTCATGTTGCTGTCCTGGCGTGCAGTCCCCACTGCAACACTACTTATGGCAGCACACCAGATGAGTGAAGTCAGGTGTTGTTGCAGGAAGCCTCAGGGAAGCTGAGTGAGCAAGGGTCCTCCAACACTGTTCAGCAAGATGATGGAGACTTTCTTGATCCTCACGCGGCACCAGTCAGGACCGGCACCCTGGAGGTGGGGGTGACGTTACACTTGTGCTGCTCCAACGGACCTGGAAATGACATTAGGCTCTAAATGTTATATTTTGGAAACACACCAGAAATGTGCTCAGTAAATCCTTGGGTGTAGCCGTGTTCAAGCCTTGCAGTGCAAGCAACCCTCATTACCTGTATGGCTTACATTCCACAAAACTTTATTACATTTATTTAATTTACGACTCCTGTCTACCGTCTTATGTAGTGTTGAACACAACACACACACACACATAATTACATAAACCTGTTTGCGGATGATGCAAAATTAATGAGGAAAGTTGAAAATGTGAACAATTGTATGATGCTGCAAAATGATTTAAACAAAATCAATAGTTGGAGTAAATTGTGGCAAATGGAATTTAATGGAAATTAACATAACTTAACCATACCTTAACTTATGTTGACAAATAACAAAACCTTGTTCAAGCCAAACTAAACTATTCTTTTGGAAGAGAAGGAAAAAACAAAAAATGGTATTTTTTTCTGTAATTCATCGGCATAACTGTTTGGTGTGATCTGAACAAGTACCTGGAGTTGAACTTGTAGTGCATTATAAAGGTAACAAGATATCGAGTGGTTAAGGAAACGAATCTTTATCTACAGCTTGTCATTCTGGAAATTTTGAATCCTATGTTTATGTCACAAAGTAATTGTAATAGTTAGGTTACTTAACCAAACCTAACCTAATCAACCTAACCTAACTTGACATATGCTTTACCAGGTCGATAATAACGAGCACCGTCTCAACCCTTGACAAATGTGTTGAGTTCACTATGTATAGTATGTACCACTTCATATTTATATCCATATCGTACCAGCACTAGTTATGCACAAATACCTTAGTTTTTGTCACAAATCATTGCCTGCCACGGGGGGGGGAGGAATAAGAACCCCCAATGCTTTGCGACGGGAACAACTTTTAGATTAATTCAAAACACACCCAAATAAAGCAGAACAAATAGTTTGGTTTGGTTGAGCAGAGTGATAGTGGTGTACTTGTTAATATTTATCAATGCAACACTAAGGGTGTAATGGTACCAGACTCAGCACAAGGAACTATATATTCGCACTCACTCTTCATACATGACCTGTGTGTGCATGGGAAAACATATCCATCACACATTGACACTGTACTTAAGCAATAGCCTGGATGACGACCACAATCTGATGCAATTACTAATGGATATATACCTTGTCAGCTGGTTCTATTAACACTAAAGATCGTGCTCAAGTCAATGTAATGGTTGGAGATTCCTTGTTGGTTGTTGGTGTTTAGTTGTGCGATGATTCAGTGACTGCTCTGAGTCCTGTGGTGAAGTCCTGCGAGAGTGTCACAGGCGTGTTAGGTGACCCGTCTTCTTGAAGGCAGCGCGCGCTGGTGAGACGGATCACACCTGCTTGTGGTGAGGGGTAACAGGAGTTGAGAGCAGAGTACAACACGGTGAGAGTGGTCACGCGGACACTGTACTAACAAGTGTTCGTCGTTCAAGTGTCCTGAATGTTCAATGTTCCTGCAGCAGGGGCAGTGTGGGTCAGGGGACAGACAGACACAGGCGGTGCAGGTGATAGTGTCCTGAATGTTCAATGTTCCTGCAGCAGGGGCAGTGTGGGTCAGGGGACAGACAGATGCAGGCAGTGCAGGTGATAGTGTCCTGGATCTTCAATGTTCCTGCAGCAGGGGCAGTGTGGGTCAGGGGACAGACAGACGCAGGCTGTGCAGGTGATAGTGTCCTGAATGTTCAATGTTCCTGCAGCAGGGGCAGTGTGGGTCAGGGGACAGACAGACGCAGGCGGTGCAGGTGATAGTGTCCTGAATGTTCAATGTTCCTGCAGCAGGGGCAGTGTGGGTCAGGGGACAGACAGACGCAGGCGGTGCAGGTGATAGTGTCCTGAATGTTCAATGTTCCTGCAGCAGGGGCAGTGTGGGTCAGGGGACAGACAGACGCAGGCGGTGCAGGTGATAGTGTCCTGAATGTTCAATGTTCCTGCAGCAGGGGCAGTGTGGGTCAGGGGACAGACAGATGCAGGCGGTGCAGTTGATAGTGTCCTGAATGTTCAATGTTCCTGCAGCAGGGGCAGTGTGGGTCAGAGGACAGACAGATGCAAGCAGTGCAGGTGATAGTGTCCTGAATGTTCAATGTTCCTGCAGCAGGGGCAGTGTGGGTCAGGGGACAGACAGACGCAGGCGGTGCAGGTGATAGTGTCCTGAATGTTCAATGTTCCTGCAGCAGGGGCAGTGTGGGTCAGGGGACAGACAGACACAGGCGGTGCAGGTGATAGTGTCCTGAATGTTCAATGTTCCTGCAGCAGGGGCAGTGTGGGTCAGGGGACAGACAGACGCAGGCGGTGCAGGTGATAGTGTCCTGAATGTTCAATGTTCCTGCAGCAGGGGCAGTGTGGGTCAGGGGACAGACAGACACAGGCGGTGCAAGTGATAGTGTCCTGAATGTTCAATGTTCCTGCAGCAGGGGCAGTGTGGGTCAGGGGACAGACAGACGCAGGCGGTGCAGGTGATAGTGTCCTGAATGTTCAATGTTCCTGCAGCAGGGGCAGTGTGGGTCAGGGGACATACAGACGCAGGTGGTGCAGGTGATAATGTCCTGAATGTTCAATGTTCCTGCAGCAAGGGCAGTGTGGGTCAGGGGACAGACAGACGCAGGCGGTGCAGGTGATAGTGTCCTGAATGTTCAATGTTCCTGCAGCAGGGGCAGTGTGGGTCAGGGGACAGACAGACGCAGGCGGTGCAGGTGATAGTGTTCTGAATGTTCAATGTTCCTGCAGCAGGGGCAGTGTGGGTCAGGGGACAGACAGACGCAGGCGGTGCAGGTGATAGTGTCCTGAATGTTCAATGTTCCTGCAGCAGGGGCAGTGTGGGTCAGGGGACAGACAGACGCAGGCGGTGCAGGTGATAGTGTCCTGAATGTTCAATGTTCCTGCAGCAGGGGCAGTGTGGGTCAGGGGACAGACAGACGCAGGCGGTGCAGGTGCAGGTGCAGGTGAGCCGTGAGTGTTGTGTTGTGTGGCCGACACAGAGGCGGGTGAGGGCGCCATCTAGGACGCGGGATTGTTTTCAAGTCAGGCCTTTGTATCGGCAACTATTGTATATTCTAAATACACGCCTTAGTTTCTACACCTAGCATACCACATTTCCTCCAGAAACTCTTTCACCGCGTTAATCATCCTTGTAGTTACTTTGCGAATGCTGGAATCAGTTCAGAGAAGACGGACAAAGAAAATCGTTGGTTATGCGGGCTTTCCTTACTCAGGCTGTCCACATTGAATTTATTTTCCATCAAAGGCAGATTACTTCGTGCTGGTTTGACCTTAGTTTGGAAGATCATGACCTGACAGTAACCTTGTTTATGTGATATGTTTGAGAGAATGACTCATGGTCATACAAAAGGTCATAGTAAAAAAATATTTATGCCCCGTCGTTCAACCGAAGTTAGATCGCGCTTCTTCTCAGTAAGAGTCATCGATCTCTGGAATTCTCTCCCTGAAGAAGTGGTTTCAGCACAATCTGTCCAGGCCTTTAAACGTCTCCTTGCACATTGTCTTGGTCCTCGTCTCTGAGTTTTGTTAGATGTTTTCCATGGTGGTTTTGTGCTGCATCTAACAGTACCCCACCACTTCGTTGTTTTTCCTGTACTTCTGAAGACCTTCTGGTTGGATGATGCAGCAGAGATTGATGAGGGATGCAAGACCCTCATCAAGGTAAGAAAGTCTTCCCACACAGTCCCACCAACACCACCATCCATTCCCTTCCAGTTCTTTCAATATCTTCATTCATTTCATGTCAATCATCCTTGTACTCACTTCCCCGCACAGTCCCACCAACAACACCAATCATTCCCTTCCAGTTCTTTCAATCACTTCATTCATTTCACGTCATTTTCAGAGAGAGAGAGAGAGAGAGAGAGAGAGAGGAAAAAAAAAAAAAAAAAAAAAAAAATCACAGATTTACGAAAATAACACGAAAATTATCAAAGTTACAATTATAAATACAATAATTTAGTGAAAGTTTTCCTACTACAATTACTATTACTACTACCACTATCACCACCACCACCACTCCTACTACTTATACTTACATCGTCGGGCTGGCAACATCATTGTAGAAATTTTCATGATTCGGAGGTGTGGAAATTTTCATGAAAATTTTGTGGGGTACACCCTTACAATTTTTTTCATAAATCATGTTTTGTCAAATAACTCGAAAACTATGAGGTTTACATAAAAACATGTATAAATGACCTGGCGCTTACTTTATTAACATTAACTCACTCACTCACTACAACCATTGCTACCCAGAGCCAGTAGCAGCAGCAGCATATTGTTCACATAACACAACCTCAGAAGTGGGTCTTCATGTGCTGGATAATGACAGTCCTTGTCTTGAACTGCTTCCCACAAACATCACACTTGAACTTTCTCAGGTCAGAGTGTGTCACAGAGTGCTTGGTAAGGTAAGAACTTGTAGTGAATCTCTTCCCACATTCTTCACATTCATAATTCTTAACACCAGTGTGTGTAAGGATGTGCCGAGTGAGGTGAGACTTGTGAGTGAATCTCTTCCCACATTCTTCACATTTATAATTCTTTACACCAGTGTGTGTAAGGATGTGTTGAGTGAGGTTAGACTTCTGAGTGAATCTCTTCCTACATTCTTCACATTTATAATTCTTAACACCAGTGTGTGTAAGGATGTGTTTAGTGAGGATAGACTTGTCAGTGAATCTCTTCCCACATTCTTCACATTCATAATTCTTAACACCAGTGTGTGTAAGGATGTGTTGAGTGAGGGTAGACTTGTGAGTGAATCTCTTCCCACATTCTTCACATTTATAATTCTTAACACCAGTGTGTGTAAGGATGTGTTTAGTGAGGGTAGACTTCTGAGTGAATCTCTTCCCACATTCTTCACATTTATAATTCTTAACACCAGTGTGTGTAAGAGTGTGTTGAGTGAGGGTAGACTTGTCAGTGAATCTCTTCCCACATTCTTCACATTTATAATTCTTAACACCAGTGTGTGTAAGAGTGTGTTGAGTGAGGGTAGACTTCTCAGTGAATCTCTTCCCACATTCTTCACATTTATAATTCTTAACACCAGTGTGTGTAAGGATGTGTTGAGTGAGAGTAGACTTCCGAGTGAATCTCTTCCCACATTCTTCACATTTATAATTCCTAACACCAGTGTGTGTAAGGATGTGTTTAGTGAGGGTAGACTTGTAAGTGAATCTCTTCCCACATTCTTCACATTTATAATTCCTAACACCAGTGTGTGTAAGGATGTGTTGAGTGAGGGTAGACTTCTCAGTGAATCTCTTCCCACATTCTTCACATTTATAATTCCTAACACCAGTGTGTGTAAGGATGTGTTGAGTGAGTCCTTTCTTATTCTTGAAAGTGTTGCCACACTCTCTACACTCAAACTTTCTCTCCTCTTTGTGGATGGAGTTGTCTGCCTCAGGGTGATTCTTCTGATCACACCTGAACTTCCTCACACCTGAGACAGACTGCTGGTGTTGCTCCTCACTATTCATGTTGCTGTCCTGGCGTGCAATCCCCACTGCAACACTACTTCTGGCAGCACACCAGATGAGTGAAGTCAGGTGTTGTTGCAGGAAGCCTCAGGGAAGCTGAGTGAGCGAGGGTCCTCCAACACTGTTCAGCAAGATGATGGAGACTTTCTTGATCCTCACGCGGCACCAGTCAGGACTGGCACCCTGGAGGTGGTGGTGCCGTTACACTTGTGCTGCTCCAAAGGACCTGGAAATGACATTAGGCTCTAAATGTTATATTTTGCAAACACACCAGAAATGTGCTCACTAAATCCTTGGGAGTAGCCGTGTTCCAGCCTTGCAGTGCAGGCAACCCTCATTACCTGTATGGCTTACATTCCACAAAACTTTATTACATTTATTTAATTTACGACTCCTGTCTACCGTCTTATGTAGTGTTGAACACAACACACACACACTGCTTCTGTGGTTACCATCCTCGCCTTCCACCCAGCAAGGCGTGGGTGGGAACCTTGCTCAGGTTGCAAAGTATTTTAGTTAAGTTTAGTTAGGTTAGGCTTATTTAAATGCAGCTCAGGGAAGGTTATGCTAACAAAGCTATTGTTATATGAAAGAAAATGGCGTCTGCACTTCGCACAACCGCCTACTTTTAGTCATAGAAAACATTTGATAGCTCCTAAATTAACATAACTTAACCATACCTTAACTTATGTTGACAAATAACAAAACTTTGTTCAAGCCAAACTGAACTATTCTTTTGGAAGAGAAGGAAAAAACAAAAAATGGTATTTTTTTCTTTTAATTCATCGGCATAACTGTTTGGTGTGATCTGAACAAGTACCTGGAGTTGAACTTGTAGTGCATTATAAAGGTAACGAGATATCGAGTGGTTAATGAAACGAATCTTTATCTACAGCTTTTCATTCTGAAAATTTTGAATTCTATGTTTGTCACAAATTAATTGTAACAGTTAGGTTAGTTAACCAAACCTAACCTAACCAAACCTAACCTAATCTAACCATAACCTAACTTGACATATGCTTTACCAGGTCAATAATAACGAGCACCGCCTCAACCCTTGACAGATGTGTTGAGTTCACTATGTATAGTATGTACCACTTCATATTTATATCCATATCGTACCAGCACTAGTTATGCACAAACACCTTAGTTTTTGTCAGAAATCATTGCCTGCCACGGGGGGGGGGGGGGGGGGGGGGAATAAGAACCCCCAATGCTTTGCGACGGGAACAACTTTTAGATTCATTCAAAACACACCCAAATAAAGCAGAACAAATAGTTTGGTTTGGTTGAGCAGAGTGATAGTGGTGTACTTGTTAATATTTATCAATGCAACACTAAGGGTGCAATGGTACCAGACTCAGCACAAGGAAGTATATATTCACACTCACTCTTCATACATGACCTGTGTGTGCACGGGAAAACATATCCATCACACATTGACATTGTACTTAAGCAATAGCCTGGATGACGACCACAATCTGATGCAATTACTAATGGATATATACCTTGTCAGCTGGCTCTATTAACACTGATGATCGTGCTCAAGTCAATGTAATGGTTGGAGATTCCTTGTTGGTTGTTGGTGTTGTTTAGTTGTGCGACGATTCAGTGGCTGCTCTGAGTCCTGTGGTGAAGTCCTGCGAGGGTGTCACAGGCGTGTTAGGTGACCCGTCTTCTTGAAGGCAGCGCGCGCTGGTGAGACGGATCACACCTGCTTGTGGTGAGGGGTAACAGGAGTTGAGAGCAGAGTACAACACGGTGAGAGTGGTCACGCGGACACTGTACTAACAAGTGTTCGTCGTTCCATAGTGTCCTGAATGTTCAATGTTCCTGCAGCAGGGGCAGTGTGGGTCAGGGGACAGACAGACGCAGGCGGTGCAGGTGATAGTGTCCTGAATGTTCAATGTTCCTGCAGCAGGGGCAGTGTGGGTCAGGGGCAGACAGACGCAGGCGGTGCAGGTGATAGTGTCCTGAATGTTCAATGTTCCTGCAGAAGGTGCAGTGTGGGTCAGTGGACAGACAGACGCAGGCGGTGCAGGTGATAGTGTCCTGAATGTTCAATGTTCCTGCAGCAGGGGCAGTGTGGGTCAGGGGACAGACAGACGCAGGCGGTGCAGGTGATAGTGTCCTGAATGTTCAATGTTCCTGCAGCAGGGGCAGTGTGGGTCAGGGGACAGACAGACGCAGGCGGTGCAGGTGATAGTGTCCTGAATGTTCAATGTTC
>JAXIVD010000704.1:0-45000 GCA_036785275.1 Cancer borealis | reverse complement strand
GAGTGAACGAGAACGAAAGACTCGGTTCTCGGAAAAGAGCCGGAACGCCCATCACTACTACCACCACCACAACAATCTGCAAGCTGCCGCAGCGTCCCTTTCCCTCCCCATCATCTAGACGATAACCATTACAACACATTCAAACACACTCATAACTATGATAACACTAGTGTATATTACTCTTTATGCTCTTTGTCTTCCTCTATCGAGGAAACTTGGGCAATGGAAAGTAAGCGAGTGTTTTTGTAAAGTGTCAATGAAGGGAGAAACAGACGTCTCTTCCGTAAAGTTTGACAAGGAAGCATCGACAAGCGCACTTCAGCCACTGCTAGTAAAAACATGTTATTTACCTACACTAACTTAATTTTAAGCCGTTAAAAGATGATTATTTTCACTATCAACTACAAACCATTGAAATTATGGATCCAAATACTTCACCCGCGCGGTCCTGGATGCTAGGTGCGAGGAGTGTATATGTGTGTGAATAAGTGTGTATAAATGGTTATGAGTGTCTTGTTATAACTCTCCCTCCATCTTTAGGAGAAAAACAGCTCTGGTATATATCATCATCACTTGAACGCCAACCCTGTGTATCAGCCCACGAGTCTCCATGCAGCCCCCTACAGCCTCTTCCCATACCAAATAACTCCCAACAGAAACCATCGACTTACCACACCCACGAGCCTTGAGTCCAACCAATCCAACAACAGACTTATTAATTTTAATCTTTCTCCGTCTACAAAGGTACTGACATCGCCTTGATACTACTGGTGGTGAGTGAGACCATAACAGTGTGGGTTGGGTCAGGCCAATCCACAGTAAGACTCCTCGACGTGACCCATCATTATGGAATACGTTTGTTACCAAAATATGTGAAGCTTTCCAAAATAACAATGTGCTCGCCACACGCATCAATAGACTGTACTGTTTCATCTGAGTCCAACAGTAAGGTAAACACTAGGATATACGCTCACTGAATACCACACACCAGTCAGGACAGAAGGCAACCCACGGGGGCCTCAAAAATCTTCACCAACTCCGCAATGGTGTTACAAATGCTAATTGCCTTTCTACCTGTCAACTTTTTATATATATTTTGTATACATCATACACCTGTGGCGACAGTAGCCATTGGTGGAGGCTTTTTGATCGTCCGCCTCCGCCTATTAGTGACTCCGGTTTAGATTTGTTATAGTGACGCTTCGATATCCTCAGGTTTTCTCTGATTCCCAGCCTTCTGCTCCTGCCGGTGTAGCAGTTTGAAGCAATGACTATAAGAAAGATTGGTCACAGTCTGCTGCTGGTCTCTCTCGAGACAGCCGGCCGTTCCCCTATGGAAGGAGCTCAGAGTTCATAGTGACCAATCTTTGGGTTGGACCGAGACCACTCACACACAACACACCGGGACAACGAAGTCACAACCCCTCCACTTACATCCCGTACCTACTCACTGCTAGGTGAACAGAGGCTACACGTGAAAGGAGACTCGCCCAAATAATCTTCGTCCGCCCAGGGGATCCAACCCCAACAAAAAAATACTTGTACTACACACAAGGTTCTCTCACTCTTTCTTGACAGGGCAGGAAAAAAAACATTTGTACAACTTGACTTCCATTTTCCATAACTTTTCTATTACTTCATGGGCTATCAGAGACACTTATATTTTCTTTTCTTCGGAGGTCAGGAACTAATTCTAGTGCAACACCTTCGCTAGAGATCACCGCTGCACACCACTGTGATGCCTCGTGTATTGAAACACTGAGAAATTGTTCTAAAGGAGATAAGGTGGCCATGAGAGCAGAGGGTGTTGTTGTAAGTTGAATGTGATGAGGCAGAGGATGGGAAAGGAAGTGAGACATCAATGATAGGTTTTGAAACACAGAGGGTGTTATTGTAAGTTGAATGTGATGAGGCAGAGGATGGGAAAGGAAGTGAGACATCAATGAAAGGTTTTGAAACACAGAGGGTGTTATTGTAAGTTGAATGTGATGAGGCAGAGGATGGGAAAGGAAGTGAGACATCAATGAAAGGTTTTGAGACACAGAAGGTGTTATTGTAAGTTGAATGTGATGAGGCACAGGATGGGAAAGGAAGTGAGACATCAATGAAAGGTTTTGGAACACAGAGGGTGTTGTTGTAAGTTGAATGTGATGAGGCAGAGGATGGGAAAGGAAGTGAGACATCAATGAAAGGTTTTGAAATACAGAGGGTGTTGTTGTAAGTTGAATGTGATGAGGCAGAGGATGGGAAAGGAAGTGAGACATCAATGAAAGGTTTTGAAACACAGAGGGTGTTATTGTAAGTTGAATGTGATGAGGCACAGGATGGGAAAGGAAGTGAGACATCAATGAGAGGTTTTGAAACACAGATATATTAACTCACTCACTACAACCATTGCCATCCAGAGCCAGTAGCAGCAGCAGCACATTGTTCACATAACACAACCTCAGAAGTGGGTCTTCATGTGCTTGATAATGACAGCCTTTGTCTTGAACTGCTTCCCACAAACATCACACTCGAACTTTCTCAGGTCAGAGTGTGTCACAGAGTGATGGGTAAGATGAGAACTTGTAGTGAATCTCTTCCCACATTCTTCACATTCATAATTCTTAACACCAGTGTGTGTAAGGATGTGTTGAGTGAGGGTAGACTTGTGAGTGAATCTCTCCCCACATTCTTCACATTTATAATTCTTAACACCAGTGTGTGTAAGGATGTGTTGAGTGAGGGTAGACTTCCGAGTGAATCTCTTCCCACATTCTTCACATTTATAATTCTTAACACCAGTGTGTGTAAGGATGTGTTGAGTGAGGGTAGACTTGTGACTGAATCTCTTCCCACATTCTTCACATTTATAATTCTTAACACCAGTGTGTGTAAGGATGTGTTGAGTGAGGGTAGACTTTTGAGTGAATCTCTTCCCACATTCTTCACATTTATAATTCTTAACACCAGTGTGTGTAAGGATGTGTTGAGTGAGGTGGGACTTGTCAGTGAATCTCTTCCCACATTCTTCACATTTATAATTCTTAACACCAGTGTGTGTAAGGATGTGTTGAGTGAGGTGAGACTTGTCAGTGAATCTCTTCCCACATTCTTCACATTTATAATTCTTAACACCAGTGTGTGTAAGGATGTGTTTAGTGAGTTGTGACTTGTGAGTGAATCTCTTCCCATATTCTTCACATTTATAATTCTTAACACCAGTGTGTGTAAGGATGTGTTTAGTGAGGTGAGACTTGTAAGTGAATCTCTTCCCACATTCTTCACATTTATAATTCTTAACACCAGTGTGTGTAAGGATGTGTTGAGTGAGGGTAGACTTGTCAGTGAATCTCTTCCCACATTCTTCACATTCACAATTCTTAACACCAGTGTGTGTAAGGATGTGTTGAGTGAGGTGAGACTTGTGAGTGAATCTCTCCCCACATTCTTCACATTTATAATTCTTAACACCAGTGTGTGTAAGGATGTGTTGAGTGAGGGTAGACTTGTGAGTGAATCTCTCCCCACATTCTTCACATTTATAATTCTTAACACCAGTGTGTGTAAGGATGTGTTTAGTGAGGGTAGACTTGTCAGTGAATCTCTTCCCACATTCTTCACATTTATAATTCCTAACACCAGTGTGTGTAAGGATGTGTTGAGTGAGGTGAGACTTGTAAGTGAATCTCTTCCCACATTCTTCACATTTATAATTCTTAACACCAGTGTGTGTAAGGATGTGTTGAGTGAGGGTAGACTTCCGAGTGAATCTCTTCCCACATTCTTCACATTTATAATTCTTAACACCAGTGTGTGTAAGGATGTGTTGAGTGAGGGTAAACTTCCGAGTGAATCTCTTCCCACATTCTTCACATTTATAATTCTTAACACCAGTGTGTGTAAGGATGTGTTCAGTGAGGTTAGACTTGTAAGTGAATCTCTTCCCACATTCTTCACATTTATAATTCTTAACACCAGTGTGTGTAAGGATGTGTTTAGTGAGGGTAGACTTCTGAGTGAATCTCTTCCGACATTCTTCACATTTATAATTCTTAACACCAGTGTGTGTAAGGATGTGTTGAGTGAGGGTAAACTTCTGAGTGAATCTCTTCCCACATTCTTCACATTTATAATTCTTAACACCAGTGTGTGTAAGGATGTGTTTAGTGTGGGTAGACTTGTAAGTGAATCTCTTCCCACATTCTTCACATTTATAATTCTTAACACCAGTGTGTGTAAGGATGTGTTGAGTGAGGTGAGACTTGCAAGTGAATCTCTTCCCACATTCTTCACATTTATAATTCCTAACACCAGTGTGTGTAAGGATGTGTTTAGTGAGTACTTTCTTATTCTTGAAAGTGTTGCCACACTCTCTACACTCAAACTTTCTCTCTCCTTTGTGGATGGAGTTGCCTGCCTCAGGGTGATTCTTCTGATCACACCTGAACTTCCTCACACCTGAGACAGACTGCTGGTGTTGCTCCTCACTACTCATGTTGCTGTCCTGGCGTGCAGTCCCCACTGCAACACTACTTCTGGCAGCACACCAGATGAGTGAAGTCAGGTGTTGTTGCAGGAAGCCTCAGGGAAGCTGAGTGAGCGAGGGTCCTCCAACACTGTTCAGCAAGATGATGGAGACTTTCTTGATCCTCACGCGGCACCAGTCAGGACCGGCATCCTGGAGGTGGTGGTGCCGTTACACTTGTGCTGCTCCAAAGGACCTGGAAATGACATTAGGCTCTAAATGTTATATTTTGCAAACACACCAGAAATGTGCTCACTAAATCCTTGGGTGTAGCCGTGTTCCAGCCTTGCAGTGCAGGCAACCCTCATTACCTGTATGGCTTACATTCCACAAAACTTTATTACATTTATTTAATTTACGACTCCTGTCTACCGTCTTATGTAGTGTTGAACACACACACACACACACACACACACACACACACACACACACAGTTACATAAACCTGTTTGCAGATGATGCAAAATTAATGAAGAAAGTTGAAAATGTGAGTGACTGTATGATGCTGCAAAATTATTTAAACAAAATCAATAGTTGGAGTAAATCATGGCAAATGGAATTTAACTTGAGTAAATGTAAGGTGATGGAGTTTGGTAAGAGTAAAAAGAGAGTGCGATAAGATTATGAGATGAATGGTGTCAGGTTGGAGAATTCAAAGGAAGAAGTGGATTTGGGCGTGACTGTTACAGAGGACACGGACACACACACACACACACACAGGGAACTGGACTCCAGACAAACATATTGACAAAATTGCTGGTGGGATGATGAATTTATTAAAGAGGGTGAGAGTGGCTTTTTCGTATCTGGATGAAAGGATGAAAAAGATGATTTTGACTTCTGTGGTACGACCGAGGTTGGAATATGCGGCAGTCGTGTGGTCTCCCCATTAAAAGAAAAATATTGCAAGATTAGAAAGAGTTGAGAGAGCAGTTACGAAGATGGTTCCTGAGATGGGTACTTTAACCTAGGAAGAGAGATTGAAAAGATCAGAAATCACTACACTCGAGGAGAGAAGGGAAAGAGGTGATTTGATAAATGTCTATAGAATGGTGAATGGTATGGAGGATGTGGATGAAGAAGACTTTTAACCCTTGGATACACGGAGTACAAGAGGACATGGTTTAAAGTTGAAAAAGGAAAACTGTAGAAGGGACATCAAGAAGTATAGTTTTCCTCATAGAGTTGTAAATAAATGGAATGAGCTCAGCGAGGAAGTTGTGAAAGCTGGGAGTGTGCATGCTTTGAAGAAGAAACTAGATAAGAGATACAGAGACGGGATACCATGAGATTACTCCCTCCCGTAAACCACAACTAGGTAAATACACACACACACACACACACACATTGCTTCTGTGGTTCAGTGGTTACCGTCCTCACCTTCCACCCAGCAAGGCGTGGGTGGGAACCTTGCTCAGGTTGCAAAGTATTTTAGTTAAGTTTAGTTAGGTTAGGCTTATTTAACTGCAGGTCTGGGAAGTTTATGCTAACAAAGCTATTGTTTTCGATAAATTTTTACATCTTCAGAAAGGTATGGGGCTATGAAAGAAAATGGCGTCTGCACTTCGCACAACCCCCTACTTTTAGTCATAGAAAACATTTGATAGCTTCTAAATTAACATAACTTAACCATACCTTAACTTATGTTGACAAATAACAAAACCTTGTTCAAGCCAAACTAAACAATTCTTTTGGAAGAGAAGAAAAAAACAAAAAATGGTATTTTTTTCTGTAATTCATCGGCATAACTGTTTGGTGTGATCTGAACAAGTACCTGGAGTTGAACTTGTAGTGCATTATAAAGGTAATGAGATATCGAGTGGTTAAGGAAACGAATCTTTATCTACAGCTTGTCATTCTGGAAATTTTGAATCCTATGTTTATGTCACGAATTAATTGTAACAGTTAGGTTACTTAACCAAACCAAACCTAACCTAATCTAACCATAACCTAACTTGACATATGCTTTACCAGGTCAATATTAACGAGCACCGCCTCAACCCTTGACAGATGTGTTGAGTTCACTATGTATAGTATGTACCACTTCATATTTATATCCATATCGTACCAGCACTAGTTATGCACAAATACCTTAGTTTTTGTCACAAATCATTGCCTGCCACGGGGGGGGGGGGGGGGGGGAATAAGAACCCCCAATGCTTTGCGACGGGAACAACTTTTAGATTAATTCAAAACACACCCAAATAAAGCAGAACAAATAGTTTGGTTTGGTTGAGCAGAGTGATAGTGGTGTACTTGTTAATATTTATCAATGCAACACTAAGGGTGTAATGGTACCAGACTCAGCACAAGGAACTATATATTCACACTCACTCTTCATACATGACCTGTGTGTGCACGGGAAAATATATCCATCACACATTGACACTGTACTTAAGCAATAGCCTGGATGACGACCACAATCTGATGCAATTACTAATGGATATATACCTTGTCAGCTGACTCTATTAACACTAATGATCGTGCTCAAGTCAATGTAATGGTTGGAGATTCCTTGTTGGTTGTTGGTGTTGTTTAGTTGTGCGACGATTCAGTGGCTGCTCTGAGTCCTGTGGTGAAGTCCTGCGAGGGTGTCACAGGCGTGTTAGGTGACCCGTCTTCTTGAAGGCAGCGCGCGCTGGTGAGACGGATGACACCTGCTTGTGGTGAGGGGTAACAGGAGTTGAGAGCAGAGTACAACACGGTGAGAGTGGTCACGCGGACACTGTACTAACAAGTGTTCGTCGTTCCATAGTGTCCTGAATGTTCAATGTTCCTGCAGCAGGGGTAGTGTGGGTCAGGGGACAGACAGACACAGGCGGTGCAGGTGATAGTGTCCTGAATGTTCAATGTTCCTGCAGCAGGGGCAGTGTGGGTCAGGGGACAGACAGACGCAGGCGGTGCAGGTGATAGTGTCCTGAATGTTCAATGTTCCTGCAGCAGGGGCAGTGTGGGTCAGGGGACAGACAGATGCAGGCGGTGCAGGTGATAGTGTCCTGAATGTTCAATATTCCTGCAGCAGGGGCAGTGTGGGTCAGGGGACAGACAGACGCAGGCGGTGCAGGTGATAGTGTCCTGAATGTTCAATGTTCCTGCAGCAGGGGCAGTGTGGGTCAGGGGACAGACAGACGCAGGCGGTGCAGGTGATAGTGTCCTGAATGTTCAATGTTCCTGCAGCAGGGGCAGTGTGGGTCAGGGGACAGACAGATGCAGGCGGTGCAGGTGATAGTGTCCTGAATGTTCAATATTCCTGCAGCAGGGGCAGTGTGGGTCAGGGGACAGACAGACGCAGGCGGTGCAGGTGATAGTGTCCTGAATCTTCAATGTTCCTGCAGCAGGGGCAGTGTGGGTCAGGGGACAGACAGACACAGGCGGTGCAGGTGATAGTGTCCTGAATGTTCAATGTTCCTGCAGCAGGGGCAGTGTGGGTCAGGGGACAGACAGATGCAGGCGGTGCAGGTGATAGTGTCCTGAATATTCAATGTTCCTGCAGCAGGGGCAGTGTGGGTCAGGGGACAGACAGACGCAGGCGGTGCAGGTGATAGTGTCCTGAATGTTCAATGTTCCTGCAGCAGGGGCAGTGTGGGTCAGGGGACAGACAGACGCAGGCGGTGCAGGTGGTAGTGTCCTGAATGTTCAATGTTTCTGCAGCAGGGGCAGTGTGGGTCAGGGGACAGACAGACGCAGGCGGTGCAGGTGATAGTGTCCTGAATGTTCAATGTTCCTGCAGCAGGGGCAGTGTGGGTCAGGGGACAGACAGACGTAGGCGGTGCAGGTGATAGTGTCCTGAATGTTCAATGTTCCTGCAGCAGGGGCAGTGTGGGTCAGGGGACAGACAGACGCAGGCGGTGCAGGTGATAGTGTCCTGAATGTTCAATGTTCCTGCAGCAGGGGCAGTGTGGATCAGGGGACAGACAGACGCAGGCGGTGCAGGTGATAGTGTCCTGAATGTTCAATGTTTCTGCAGCAGGGGCAGTGTGGGTCAGGGGACAGACAGACGCAGGCGGTGCAGGTGATAGTGTCCTGAATGTTCAATGTTCCTGCAGCAGGGGCAGTGTGGGTCAGGGGACACACAGACGCAGGCGGTGCAGGTGATAGTGTCCTGAATGTTCAATGTTCCTGCAGCAGGGGCAGTGTGGGTCAGGGGACAGACAGACGCAGGCGGTGCAGGTGATAGTGTCCTGAATGTTCAATGTTCCTGCAGCAGGGGCAGTGTGGGTCAGGGGACACACAGACGCAGGCGGTGCAGGTGATAGTGTCCTGAATGTTCAATGTTCCTGCAGCAGGGGCAGTGTGGGTCAGGGGACACACAGACGCAGGCGGTGCAGGTGATAGTGTCCTGAATGTTCAATGTTCCTGCAGCAGGGGCAGTGTGGGTCAGGGGACAGACAGACGCAGGCGGTGCAGGTGATAGTGTCCTGAATGTTCAATGTTCCTGCAGCAGGGGCAGTGTGGGTCAGGGGACACACAGACGCAGGCGGTGCAGGTGATAGTGTCCTGAATGTTCAATGTTCCTGCAGCAGGGGCAGTGTGGGTCAGGGGACACACAGACGCAGGCGGTGCAGGTGATAGTGTCCTGAATGTTCAATGTTCCTGCAGCAGGGGCAGTGTGGGTCAGGGGACAGACAGACGCAGGCGGTGCAGGTGCAGGTGCAGGTGAGCCGTGAGTGTTGTGTTGTGTGGCCGACACAGAGGCGGGTGAGGGCGCCATCTAGGACGCGGGATTGTTTTCAAGTCAGGCCTTTGTATCGGCAACTATTGTATATTCTAAATACACGCCTTAGTTTCTACACCTAGCATACCACATTTCCTCCAGAAACTCTTTCACCGCGTTAATCATCCTTGTAGTTACTTTGCGAATGCTGGAATCAGTTCAGAGAAGATGGACAAAGAAAATCGTTGGTTATGCGGGCTATCCTTACTCAGGCTGTCCACATTGAATTTATTTTCCATCAAAGGCAGATTACTTCGTACTGATATGATCTTAGTTTGGAAGATCATGACAGGACTGTGCCCTTGTTTATGTGATATGTTTAAGAGAATGACTCATGGTCATACTCATACAAAAGGTCCTAGTAAAAAAATATTTATGCCCCGTCATTCAACCGAAGTTAGATCGCGCTTCTTCTCAGTAAGAGTCATCGATCTCTGGAATTCTCTCCCTGAAGAAGTGGTTTCAGCACAATCTGTCTAGGCCTTTAAACGTCTCCTTGCACATTGTCTTGGTCCTCGTCTCTATGAGTTTTGTTAGATGTTTTCCATGGTGGTTTTGTGCTGCATCTAACAGTACCAAACCACTTCGTTGTTTTTCCTGTACTTCTCAAGACCTTCTGGTTGGATGATGCAGCAGAGACTGATGAGGGATGCAAGACCCTCATCAAGGTAAGAAAGTCTCGCCACAAAGTCCCACCAACACCACCATCCATTCCCTTCCAGTTCTTTCAATATCTTCATTCATTTCACGTCAATAATCCTTGTACTCACCTCCCCACACAGTCCCACCAACACCACCATCCATTCCCTTCCAGTTCTTTCAATCACTTAATTCATTTGTGATGCCTCCAATTTTTTCTCAAACAGGCCTACTGAATGTACCTTTTTGTTTTGGTTAATCTGCCCTTAGATCCTGTATTCCCAAGGTGATACTGCATTATATAAATGTTTTTACTCATATCATTCATAATTTTATACTATATGTTTATATTAGAATTGTTTCTCCAAACTTTCAAATCCTATGCAGTCATCCCCCCCCAAGACAGTTTTCTATGGAAAGAAATTAATATCATAATCTAATCACTATTAATTGTCATTAACTTGTTAAAATGCTCTCCATAATCAAATATAATTAATCTACTTAGTTATCTCTCACAAAGCTTTGTTAAGAATGATGTAATATTTCATCATGTGAGGCGATCACGCCCCATGGGCCTGTCGAGCTGACAAAGGTCAGGTACACCAGAATTTTCCCCTATATAGTAACCCAGAGATCAAGTTCAATAGATATCTAAATGTTACTTATTTAGCGTCAAAATTAATTTCCTATAAGCTGATAACCCTTTCATGTCTCAATAATCAATTAATAATAAGATCAAAGGAGAAATATTCTCGAAACCCCCCCTTCCCCCTCCTCGTCTCCCGCCTTTTTTTTTTTCCCAGAGAGCGTCACTCGGAACTCAACTTTGATCACGTCCACAGGTGAATGACATCGCTCTCGAAATCCCTCAATATTTGTGAAATTCAATGCCTCTCACCATTAATATATAATCCATAATCTTCCCCAGTAGCCTGAAAATATATATAAACCTCTATTGAGATCTATTATAAGTGGATAATACCAATTTCCTTCTCTTAAAGAAGGACAACGTGGTTTCAAAACCGCATGGTCCCCTGTTCCCCTACAAAATATTTCATGGTGTACAATATATATTTTTCATGGTAATTTCTATGTTATTGTGACTGTGTATTAACTTCTGAGTTAAGGAAGTGAATTATAGACTCGGAACTCAACTTTGATCACGTCCACAGGGAAAGAATGCCTCCATGACAGTTACACCAATTTCTCATTTACTTTCTTTTGTTTTGTAAATAAATGAACGGCTAGAAAGCCAATGCCAAACTTCCGAGTTAAGCCTTAGGGAACTATGTGTCACGTAGGACGGTCTGATAGACCCAGCCCATTGATTCAGGAGTAAGAATCGGGTATTCTTATTTAGTGAGGAAGAATTATTATGTCTGCATAACCAGAAACAATGAAATCACCTTACTTTCGGAAATCCCCTGAGAAAAGGTTCTTTAACTGTTCTCAGGCCCAGTTACAAAATTATAACATTTTTTAAGGTGATATTTTTCAGGGAAGGGAGTCAAGGGTATAATTTGTAATGTGTGAAGAGTTTGGTATCTCGAGGTGAGATAAGTATTGCCAACTCTGTGTGTTTATTTTCTTTTTTTGAGGAAGGTTATTTCTGCCATGAACCATTAAGTTGTCTAATACTATAACTAAGCTGTGTTTCTAAAGCTCAATGATCAGCCTGTGATATTCCAAGTATACCATAAATAAATAACCCAAGTAAAATCTGAGAAAGTGATTCCGTGTTAATAATAACCTCCGTTGGTGTGGTAAGGTAAGTGTGGGGAAGTGCTCAACACTCTTGAAAAATGATATGAAAAAAATCCACGAATCCATGTGCCTTATTGAAACTCAGTCCACTCTACCAAATAACTAAATTGTTAAATCAGTTCCCCCTTCCTTTTCATTGGTCGCCTATATTTCCCTGGTAGTAATTATTTTCTCTTTCGAATATTTTAACTTCCCTTTAGGAAGAAACTAAATTCCCTGAGAATCCCCTAATTCTCATTAAACCTTTGGGGGTGGTGGCAGCTTTTCTTTTTAATATACAGGGAAATAAATAACATCAGGGACCATTAAAAAGTATAATTAATCAAGGTAAAGATCTTGTTAATTGCCATAAGAGTTCCCCATTAGAAGTTAATTTAATGACAAGGCAGCACACTGGTGGTCCTTCAGCAGTGAAGTGAAAGTAAAACAAATTAAATAAAGAATAAAATAACAATAATTAACAACTATAAATAAAATAACGCCCCCGTCCCCCCCCGGGCACCACACACTTCACGTCAATCATCCTTGTACTCACCTCCCCACACAGTCCCACCAACAACACCATCCATTCCCTTCCAGTTCTTTCAATCACTTCAACTTCATTCATTTCACGTCCCATTTCTGTTAGAATCACACACATCATTTCCATTCTGTCACGGTCATACTTTTCACATTCCAGTACCACATGCCCTACCGTCTCATCCTCTCCCATGTCACACATCTGGCACACTTTGCTGCGGAACTCTGACCATCTGTAGTTCCTTGCATTCACATCCATACACTGTGCCCTTTGCTAACTCGTAAGAGATCACCACCCAGGCTCAGTACGTGGTGTAGTAAGAGGGGGGGATCCGCCCATGGTGACAGCTAAGGGGGGTTTGCCATGATACAGGCTCAATTGTAATTGTAATTGTAATATGCGGGGGTGAAAATGTGCAAGAAAACAAAGGCCATATGGCACTATTGGGGTAGTAGGGATGGGGGGGAGGGTCGGGTAGGGATTAGATCAGATGAAGGACGTTGACGGCACGGAGACATGATCAGTAGGGAATAAGACTCGGAATGGGGGTAGGTGAGGGAGGAGCCTTCGCAGGAGGTAAAGGACTGGGGTCCATATCCATAAGAAGCAAGGAAGAAGGAAGAGGGTCAGGAGCGGGCGAGGTAGGGGGAGAAGAGATCGGTACGGGAGTAGCCAGGTGGTAGGGGAAGAGAGAGGAGAGATCAGGCAGCAGAGGAAGGAGGAAGAGGGGCAGACGAAGGGGACTGCACCGAAGAACAGGCAGGGTAAGACGATGGGGGAGAGGGCGGAGCGCCGGGGGCAGAGGGGGGCTGGAGGAGAGGTCGGGAAGGGGAGACAGCAGAGGAAGAAGGTGGAGGAGGGGGAGTCGGGGTAGGAGGGAGGTGCTTGGGAGGGGGGTGAACAGAAGCCATGACCTGGATAGGAGCCGAGAGGGAAGGGGGCAAGGAGATAGGAGGGGAGGACAAGGGAGCCGTGTTCTTTATGAACGCGACGATGGCATCAAGGGTATCACCCTCGGAAGGAGCGGGAGAAGAAGTGGAAGTGGTAGTAGTAGAGAAGGATGAGGAACAATGAGGACCGAACCCTGGGGGAGGCGGGAAGGTGGTAGCAGGAGGGAGAGTAGATGCGGGAGGTGGGGCATAGGATGGAGTAGCATGAGAAGCTGTGGAGGGGGCAAGGGTACAAGAGAGTGTAGGGGGAGTAGCAGGTGATATAGTAGTGGGGGTCTGAGGAACAGGTAGAGAAGCTGAGACCAGGTCCATTGGGCAGGCAGAGGCGTCAGGAGGGGGGCAAAGCAAAGTTTTGTTATCCATGTACTGATATTGGGTTGAAAGAATGGCATCGGGGGTCACGGGTAAACCGCCTACCGGATCGGCAAAAGGGGCCGAGCGCTGCCGCCGGGGACAGGGTACCTCGTCCCCCACAGGACTACCCGGTTTAAAAGGCAGCCCTTGTGGCACCGAAAGTTTGCCCCGCAGCGGTGAGCAAAGATCCCGGCCTCGATGCCTACCAGCCCAGGCACCCTCCAGCCAACACAGGACGGCCCACGACGGGGGATCCCCCTGGCGAGCGGCACCGGTCGGGATCATCTTGTCGGGCCTGACGGACACGCAAGCCCCACCACCACGTCAAAGTAGATCCCATGGGGGGGATACAGGTTCAAGTGTAATGGCTAAATTCAGTGACGTAGCTAAGGGAAGGGGTGTGGGGTTCATATAAGAAGACACCCCCCCAGTCCCCCAACATAGGGGTCCGCCCTCCCCCCCCCACAAAAAGGTTGTAATGAAATACTGCACACTGATATGAAAAGTAAGTTTCTCTTTTGGCAAATAATAAGTATACAAAATTATAAGTTATTTCATTAGTGACATGTCTTCCTGAGTGGTAACCAGAGTGACTTTACAATTTGAACTCCTTAACAGATGGCTCTAAATCCCACTTGGGCTCTGCTTTTGCCGTTCTTTCACAAACACACATCCTCTATTTGATGTAACCATTTCACTGTAACTAACCGTTCTTTCCTTGCCATTATCTCTTTGCTCTGCCGTCTGCCTTTTACCTTAACATATCACCACATGACCTTTGATGTCTGGCACTTACTTTATTAACATTAACTCACTCACTCACTACATCCATTGCCACCCAGAGCCAGTAGCAGCAGCAGCACATTGTTCACTTAACACAACCTCAGAAGTGGGTCTTCATGTGTTGGGTAATGACAGCCCTTGTCTTGAACTGCTTCCCACAAACATCACACTTGAACTTTCTCAGGTCAGTGTGTGTCACAGAGTGCTGGGTAAGGCTAGAACTTGTAGTGAATCTCTTCCCACATTCTTCACATTTATAATTCTTAACACCAGTGTGTCTAAGGATGTGTTCAGTGAGGGTAGACTTCCGAGTGAATCTCTTCCCACATTCTTCACATTTATAATTCTTAACACCAGTGTGTGTAAGGATGTGTTTAGTGAGGTGAGTCTTCAGAGTGAATCTCTTCCCACATTCTTCACATTTATAATTCCTAACACCAGTGTGTGTAAGGATGTGTTTAGTGAGGGTAGACTTGTCAGTGAATCTCTTCCCACATTCTTCACATTCATAATTCTTAACACCAGTGTGTGTAAGGATGTGTTTAGTGAGGTTAGACTTGTGAGTGAATCTCTTCCCACATTCTTCACATTTATAATTCTTAACACCAGTGTGTGTAAGGATGTGTTTAGTGAGGGTAGACTTCTCAGTGAATCTCTTCCCACATTCTTCACATTCATAATTCTTAACACCAGTGTGTGTAAGGATGTGTTTAGTGAGGGTAGACTTCTGAGTGAATCTCTTCCCACATTCTTCACATTTATAATTCTTAACACCAGTGTGTGTAAGGATGTGTTGAGTGAGGTTAGCCTTCTGAGTGAATCTCTTCCCACATTCTTCACATTTATAATTCCTAACACCAGTGTGTGTAAGGATGTGTTTAGTGATGGTAGACTTGTCAGTGAATCTCTTCACACATTCTTCACATTTATAATTCCTAACACCAGTGTGTGTAAGGATGTGTTTAGTGAGGTGAAACTTGTAAGTGAATCTCTTCCCACATTCTTCACATTTATAATTCCTAACACCAGTGTGTATAAGGATGTGTTGAGTGAGGTGAGACTTGTAAGTGAATCTCTTCCCACATTCTTCACATTTATAATTCCTAACACCAGTGTGTGTATGCATGTGTTTAGTGAGTCCTTTCTTATTCTTGAAAGTGTTGCCACACTCTCTACACTCAAACTTTCTCTCTCCTTTGTGGATGGAGTTGCCTGCCTCAGGGTGATTCTTCTGATCACACCTGAACTTCCTCACACCTGGGACAGACTGCTGGTGTTGCTCCTCACTACTCATGTTGCTGTCCTGGCGTGCAGTCCCCACTGCAACACTACTTCTGGCAGCATACCAGATGAGTGATGTCAGGTGTTGTTGCAGGAAGCCTCAGGGAAGCTGAGTGAGCGAGGGTCCTCCAACACTGTTCAGCAAGATGATGGAGACTTTCTTGATCCTCACGCGGCACCAGTCAGGACCGGCACCCTGGAGGTGGCGGTGCCGTTACACTTGTGCTGCTCCAACAGACCTGGAAATGACATTAGGCTCTAAATGTTATATTTTGCAAACACACCAGAAATGTGCTCACTAAATCCTTGGGTGTAGCCGTGTTCCAGCCTTGCAGTGCAGGCAACCCTCATTACCTGTATGGCTTACATTCCACAAAACTTTATTACATTTATTTAATTTACGACTCCTGTCTACCATCTTATGTAGTGTTGAACACAACACACACACACTGCTTCTGTGGTTACCGTTCTCGCCTTCCATCCAGCAAGGCGTGGGTGGGAACCTTGCTCAGGTTGCAAAGTATTTTAGTTAAGTTTAGTTAGGTTAGGCTTATTTAATTGCAGCTCCGGGAAGGTTATGCTAACAATGCTATTGTTATATGAAAGAAAATGGCGTCTGCACTTCGCACAACCCCCTACTTTTAGTCATAGAAAACATTTGATAGCTTCTAAATTAACATAACTTAACCATACCTTAACTTATGTTGACAAATAACAAACCCTTGTTCAAGCCAAACTCAATTATTGTTTTGGAAGAGAAGGAAAAAACAAAAAATATTATTTTTTTTCTGTAATTCATCGGCATAACTGTTTGGTGTGATCTGAACAAGTACCTGGAGTTGAACTTGTAGTGCATTATAAAGGTAACGAGATATCGAGTGGTTAAGGAAACGAATCTTTATCTACATTGTCATTCTGAAAAATTTGAATCCTATGTTTATGTCACAAATTAATTGTAACAGTTAGGTTACTTAACCAAACCTAACCTAATCTAACCATAACCTAACAAAACCTAATCTAACCATAACCTAACTTGACATATGCTTTACCAGGTCAATAATAACGAGCACCGCCTCAACCCTTGACAGATGTGTTGAGTTCACTATGTATAGTATGTACCACTTCATATTTATATCCATATCGTACCAGCACTAGTTATGCACAAATACCTTAGTTTTTGTCACAAATCATTGCCTGCCACGGGGGGGTGGAGGAATAAGAACCTCCAATGCTTTGCGACGGGAACAATTTTTAGATTAATTCAAAACACACCCAAATAAAGCAGAATAAATAGTTTGGTTTGGTTGAGCAGAGTGATAGTGGTGTACTTGTTAATATTTATCAATGCTACACTAAGGGTGTAATGGTACCAGACTCAGCACAAGGAACTATATATTCACACTCACTCTTCATACATGACCTGTGTGTGCACGGGAAAACATATCCATCACACATTGACACTGTACTTAAGCAATAGCCTGGATGACGACCACAATCTGATGCAATTACTAATGGATATGTACCTTGTCAGCTGGCTCTATTAACACTGATGATCGTGCTCAAGTCAATGTAATGGTTGGAGATTCCTTGTTGGTTGTTGGTGTTGTTTAGTTGTGCGATGATTCAGTGGCTGCTCTGAGTCCTGTGGTGAAGTCCTGGGAGGGTGTCACAGGCGTGTTAGGTGACCCGTCTTCTTGAAGGCAGCGCGCGCTGGTGAGGCGGATCACACCTGCTTGTGGTGAGGGGTAACAGGAGTTGAGAGCAGAGTACAACACGGTGAGAGTGGTCACGCGGACACTGTACTAACAAATGTTCGTCGTTCGAATGTCCTGAATGTTCAATTTTCCTGTAGCAGGGGCAGTGTGGGTCAGGGGATAGACAGACGCAGGCAGTGCAGGTGATAGTGTCCTGATTGTTCAATGTTCCTGCAGCAGGGGCAGTGTGGGTCAGGGGACAGACAGACGCAGGCGGTGCAGGTGATAGTGTTCTGATTGTTCAATGTTCCTGCAGCAGGGGCAGTGTGGGTCAGGGGACAGACAGACGCAGGCGGTGCAGGTGATAGTGTTCTGAATGTTCAATGTTCCTGCAGCAGGGGCAGTGTGGGTCAGGGGACAGACAGACGCAGGCGGTGCAGGTGATAGTGTCCTGAATGTTCAATGTTCCTGCAGCAGGGGCAGTGTGGGTCAGGGGACAGACAGACGCAGGCGGTGCAGGTGATAGTGTCCTGAATGTTCAATGTTCCTGCAGCAGGGGCAGTGTGGGTCAGGGGATAGACAGACGCAGGCAGTGCAGGTGATAGTGTCCTGAATGTTCAATGTTCCTGCAGCAGGGGCAGTGTGGGTCAGGGGACAGACAGACGCAGGCGGTGCAGGTGATAGTGTCCTGAATGTTCAATGTTCCTGCAGCAGGGGCAGTGTGGGTCAGGGGACAGACAGACGCAGGCAGTGCAGGTGATAGTGTCCTGAATGTTCAATGTTCCTGCAGCAGGGGCAGTGTGGGTCAGGGGACAGACAGACGCAGGTGGTGCAGGTGATAGTGTCCTGAATGTTCAATGTTCCTGCAGCAGGGGCAGTGTGGGTCAGGGGACAGACAGACGAAGGCTGTGCAGGTGATAGTGTCCTGAATGTTCAATGTTCCTGCAGCAGGGGCAGTGTGGGTCAGGGGACAGACAGACGCTGGCGGTGCAGATGATAGTGTCCTGAATGTTCAATGTTCCTGCAGCAGGGGCAGTGTGGGTCAGGGGACAGACAGACGCAGGCGGTGCAGGTGATAGTGTCCTGAATGTTCAATGATCCTGCAGCAGGGGCAGTGTGGGTCAGGGGACAGACAGACGCAGGCGGTGCAGGTGATAGTGTCCTGAATGTTCAATGATCCTGCAGCAGGGGCAGTGTGGGTCAGGGGACACACAGACGCAGGCGGTGCAGGTGATAGTGTCCTGAATGTTCAATGTTCCTGCAGCAGGGGCAGTGTGGGTCAGGGGACAGACAGACGCAGGCGGTGCAGGTGATAGTGTCCTGAATGTTCAATGTTCCTGCAGCAGGGGCAGTGTGGGTCAGGGGACAGACAGACGCAGGCGGTGCAGGTGATAGTGTCCTGAATGTTCAATGTTCCTGCAGCAGGGGCAGTGTGGGTCAGGGGACAGACAGACGCAGGCGGTGCAGGTGATAGTGTCCTGAATGTTCAATGTTCCTGCAGCAGGGGCAGTGTGGGTCAGGGGACAGACAGACGCAGGCGGTGCAGGTGATAGTGTCCTGAATGTTCAATGTTCCTGCAGCAGGGGCAGTGTGGGTCAGGGGACAGACAGACGCAGGCGGTGCAGGTGATAGTGTCCTGATTGTTCAATGTTCCTGCAGCAGGGGCAGTGTGGGTCAGGGGACAGACAGACGCAGGCGGTGCAGGTGCAGGTGAGCCGTGAGTGTTGTGTTGTGTGGCCGACACAGAGGCGGGTGAGGGCGCCATCTAGGACGCGGGATTGTTTTCAAGTCAGGCCTTTGTATCGGCAACTATTGTATATTCTAAATACACGCCTTAGTTTCTACACCTAGCATACCACATTTCCTCCAGAAACTCTTTCACCGCGTTAATCATCTTTGTAGTTACTTTGCGAATGCTGGAATCAGTTCAGAGAAGATGGACAAAAGAAAATCGTTGGTTATGCGGGCTTTCCTTACTCAGGCTGTCCACAGTGAATTTATTTTCCATCAAAGGCAGATTACTTCGTGCTGATATGATCTTAGTTTGGAAGATCATGACCGGACAGTGCCCTTGTTTATGTAATATGTTTGAGAGAATGACTCATGGTCATAGTAAAAAAATATTTATGCCCCGTCATTCAACCGTAGTTAGATTGCGCTTCTTCTCAGTAGGAGTCAGCGATCTCTGGAATTCTCTCCCTGAAGAAGTGGTTTCAGCACAATCTGTCCAGGCCTTTAAACGTCTCCTTGCACATTGTCTTGGTCCTCGTCTCTATGAGTTTTGTTAGATGTTTTCCATGGTGGTTTTGTGCTGCATCTAACATTACCCAACCACTTCGTTGTTTTTCCTGTACTTCTGAAGACCTTCTGGTTGGATGATGCAGCAGAGACTGATGAGGGATGCAAGACCCTCATCAAGGTAAGAAAGTCTCGCCACAAAGTCCCACCAACACCACCATCCATTCCCTTCCAATTCTTTCAATATCTTCATTAATTTCACGTCAATCATCCTTGTACTCACTTCCTCACACAGCCCCACCAACACCACCATCCATTCCCTTCCAGTTCTTTCAATCACTTAATTCATTTCACGTCAATCATCCTTGTACTCACTTCCCCACACAGTCCCACCACCACCACCATCCATTCCCTTCCAATTCTTTCAATCACTTAATTCATTTCACGTCAATCATCCTTGTACTCACCTCCCCACACAGTTCCACCAACACCACCATCCATTCCCTTCCAGTTCTTTCAATATCTTCATTAATTTAACGTCAATCATCCTTGTACTCACTTCCCCACAAAGTCCCACCAACACCACCATCCATTCCCTTCCAGTTCTTTCAATCACTTCAACTTCATTCATTTCACGTCCCATTTCTGTTAGAATCACACGCATCATTTCCATTCTGTCACGGTCATACTTTTCACATTCCAGTACCACATGCCCTACCGTCTCATCCTCTCCCATGTCACACATCTGGCACACTTTGCTGCGGGACTCTGACCATCTGTAGTTCCTTGCATTCACATCCATACACTGTGCCCTTTGCTAACTCGTAAGAGAAGATCACCACCCAGGCTCAGTACGTGGTGTAGTAAGAGGGGGGGATCCGCCCATGGTGACAGTTAAGGGGGGGTTTGCCATGATACAGGCTCAATTGTAATTGTAATTGTAATATGCGGGGGGGAAAATGTGCCAGGAAACAAAGGCCATATGGCACTATTGGGGTAGTAGGGATGGGGGGGAGGGTCGGGTAGGGATTAGATCAGATGAAGGACGTTGATGGCACGGAGAGACATGATCAGTAGGGATTAAGACTCGGAATGGGGGTAGGTCAGGGAGGAGCCTTCGCAGGAGGTAAAGGACTGGGGTCCATATCCATAAGAAGCAAGGAAGAAGGAAGAGGGTCAGGAGCGGGCGAGAGGAGATCGGTACGGGAGTAGCCAGGTGGTAGGGGAAGAGAGAGGAGAGATCAGGCAGCAGAGGAAGGAAGAAGAGGGGCAGACGAAGGGAACTGCACCGAAGAACATGCAGGGTAAGACGACGGGGTGGAGGGGAGAGTAAAGCGGGGAAGGGGGAGCGGGAGAGGAAGTGGAAGTGGTAGTAGTAGAGAAGGATGAGGAACAATGAGGACCCAACCCTGGGGGAGGCAGCGGGAAGGTGGTAGCAGGAGGGAGAGTAGATGCGGGAGGTGGGGCATAGGATGGAGTAGCATGAGAAGCTGTGGAGGGGGCAAGGGTACAAGAGAGTGTAGGGGGAGTAGCAGGTGATATAGTAGTGGGGGTCTGAGGAACAGGCAGAGAAGCTGAGACCAGGTCCATTGGGCAGGCAGAGGCATCAGGAGGGGGGCAAAGCAAAGTTTTGTTATCTATGTACTGATATTGGGTTGAAAGAATGGCATCGGGGGTCACGGGTAAACCGCCTACCGGATCGGCAAAAGGGGCCGAGCGCTGCCCCCGGGGACGGGGTACCTCGTCCCCCACAGGACTACCCGGTTTAAAAGGCAGCCCTTGTGGCACCGAAAGTTTGCCCCGCAGTGGCGAGCAAAGACCCCGGCCTCGATGCCTACCGGCCCAGGCACCCTCCAGCCAACACAGGACAGCCCACGACGGGGGATCCCCCTGGCGAGCGGCACCGGTCGGGATCATCTTGTCGGGCCTGACGGACACGCAAGCCCCACCACCACGTCAAAGTAGATCCCATGGGGGGGATACAGGTTCAAGTGTAATGGCTAAATTCAGTGACGTAGCTAAGGGAAGGGGTGTGGGGTTCATATAAGAAGACACCCCCCCAGTCCCCCAACATAGGGGACCGCCCTCCCCCCCCACAAAAAGGTTGTAATGAAATACTGCACACTGATATGAAAAGTAAGTTTCTCTTTTGGCAAATAATAAGTATACAAAATTATAAGTTATTTCATTAGTGACATGTCTTCCCGAGTGGTAACCAGAGTGACTTTACAATTTGAACTCCTTAACAGATGGCTCTAAATCCCACTTGGGCTCTGCTTTTGCCGTTCTTTCACAAACACACATCCTCTATTTGATGTAACCATTTCACTGTAACTAACCGTTCTTTCCTTGCCATTATCTCTTTGCTCTGCCGTCTGCCTTTTACCTTAACATATCACCACATGACCTTTGATGTCTGGCACTTACTTTATTAACATTAACTCACTCACTCACTACATCCATTGCCACCCAGAGCCAGTAGCAGCAGCAGCACATTGTTCACTTAACACAACCTCAGAAGTGGGTCTTCATGTGTTGGGTAATGACAGCCCTTGTCTTGAACTGCTTCCCACAAACATCACACTTGAACTTTCTCAGGTCAGTGTGTGTCACAGAGTGCTGGGTAAGGCTAGAACTTGTAGTGAATCTCTTCCCACATTCTTCACATTTATAATTCTTAACACCAGTGTGTCTAAGGATGTGTTGAGCGAGGGTAGACTTCCGAGTGAATCTCTTCCCACATTCTTCACATTTATAATTCTTAACACCAGTGTGTGTAGGGATGTGTTTAGTGAGGTGAGTCTTCAGAGTGAATCTCTTCCCACATTCTTCACATTTATAATTCCTAGCACCAGTGTGTGTAAGGATGTGTTTAGTGAGGGTAGACTTGTCAGTGAATCTCTTCCCACATTCTTCACATTCATAATTCTTAACACCAGTGTGTGTAAGGATGTGTTTAGTGAGGGTAGACTTCTCAGTGAATCTCTTCCCACATTCTTCACATTCATAATTCTTAACACCAGTGTGTGTAAGGATGTGTTTAGTGAGGGTAGACTTCTGAGTGAATCTCTTCCCACATTCTTCACATTTATAATTCTTAACACCAGTGTGTATAAGGATGTGTTGAGTGAGGTTAGCCTTCTGAGTGAATCTCTTCCCACATTCTTCACATTTATAATTCCTAACACCAGTGTGTGTAAGGATGTGTTTAGTGATGGTAGACTTGTCAGTGAATCTCTTCCCACATTCTTCACATTTATAATTCCTAACACCAGTGTGTGTAAGGATGTGTTTAGTGAGGTGAGACTTGTAAGTGAATCTCTTCCCACATTCTTCACATTTATAATTCCTAACACCAGTGTGTATAAGGATGTGTTGAGTGAGGTGAGACTTGTAAGTGAATCTCTTCCCACATTCTTCACATTTATAATTCCTAACACCAGTGTGTGTATGCATGTGTTGAGTGAGTCCTTTCTTATTCTTGAAAGTGTTGCCACACTCTCTACACTCAAACTTTCTCTCTCCTTTGTGGATGAAGTTGCCTGCCTCAGGGTGATTCTTCTGATCACACCTGAACTTCCTCACACCTGGGACAGACTGCTGGTGTTGCTCCTCACTACTCATGTTGCTGTCCTGGCGTGCAGTCCCCACTGCAACACTACTTCTGGCAGCACACCAGATGAGTGAAGTCAGGTGTTGTTGCAGGAAGCCTCAGGGAAGCTGAGTGAGCAAGGGTCCTCCAACACTGTTCAGCAAGATGATGGAGACTTTCTTGATCCTCACGCGGCACCAGTCAGGACCGGCACCCTGGAGGTGGCGGTGCCGTTACACTTGTGCTGCTCCAACAGACCTGGAAATGACATTAGGCTCTAAATGTTATATTTTGCAAACACACCAGAAATGTGCTCACTAAATCCTTGGGTGTAGCCGTGTTCCAGCCTTGCAGTGCAGGCAACCCTCATTACCTGTATGGCTTACATTCCACAAAACTTTATTACATTTATTTAATTTACGACTCCTGTCTACCATCTTATGTAGTGTTGAACACAACACACACACACTGCTTCTGTGGTTACCGTTCTCGCCTTCCATCCAGCAAGGCGTGGGTGGGAACCTTGCTCAGGTTGCAAAGTATTTTAGTTAAGTTTAGTTAGGTTAGGCTTATTTAATTGCAGCTCCGGGAAGGTTATGCTAACAAAGCTATTGTTATATGAAAGAAAATGGCGTCTGCACTTCGCACAACCCCCTACTTTTAGTCATAGAAAACATTTGATAGCTTCTAAATTAACATAACTTAACCATACCTTAACTTATGTTGACAAATAACAAAACCTTGTTCAAGCCAAACTCAATTATTGTTTTGGAAGAGAAGGAAAAAACAAAAAATATTATTTTTTTTCTGTAATTCATCGGCATAACTGTTTGGTGTGATCTGAACAAGTACCTGGAGTTGAACTTGTAGTGCATTATAAAGGTAACGAGATATCGAGTGGTTAAGGAAACGAATCTTTATCTACATTGTCATTCTGGAAATTTTGAATCCTATGTTTATGTCACAAATTAATTGTAACAGTTAGGTTACTTAACCAAACCTAACCTAATCTAACCATAACCTAATAAAACCTAATCTAACCATAATCTAACTTGACATATGTTTTACCAGGTCAATAATAACGAGCACCGCCTCAACCCTTGACAGATGTGTTGAGTTCACTATGTATAGTATGTACCACTTCATATTTATATCCATATCGTACCAGCACTAGTTATGCACAAATACCTTAGTTTTTGTCACAAATCATTGCCTGCCACGGGGGGGTGGAGGGGGGGGGAATAAGAACCCCCAATGCTTTGCGACGGGAACAATTTTTAGATTAATTCAAAACACACCCAAATAAAGCAGAACAAATAGTTTGGTTTGGTTGAGCAGAGTGATAGTGGTGTACTTGTTAATATTTATCAATGCTACACTAAGGGTGTAATGGTACCAGACTCAGCACAAGGAACTATATATTCACACTCACTCTTCATACATGACCTGTATGTGCACGGGAAAACATATCCATCACACATTGACACTGTACTTAAGCAATAGCCTGGATGACGACCACAATCTGATGCAATTACTAATGGATATGTACCTTGTCAGCTGGCTCTATTAACACTGATGATCGTGCTCAAGTCAATGTAATGGTTGGAGATTCCTTGTTGGTTGTTGGTGTTGTTTAGTTGTGCGACGATTCAGTGGCTGCTCTGAGTCCTGTGGTGAAGTCCTGCGAGGGTGTCACAGGCGTGTTAGGTGACCCGTCTTCTTGAAGGCAGCGCGCGCTGGTGAGACGGATCACACCTGCTTGTGGTGAGGGGTAACAGGAGTTGAGAGCAGAGTACAACACGGTGAGAGTGGTCACGCGGACACTGTACTAACAAATGTTCGTCGTTCGAATGTCCTGAATGTTCAATTTTCCTGTAGCAGGGGCAGTGTGGGTCAAGGGATAGACAGACGCAGGCGGTGCAGGTGATAATGTCCTGATTGTTCAATGTTCCTGCAGCAGGGGCAGTGTGGGTCAGGGGACAGACAGACGCAGGCGGTGCAGGTGATAGTGTTCTGAATGTTCAATGTTCCTGCAGCAGGGGCAGTGTGGGTCAGGGGACAGACAGACGCAGGCGGTGCAGGTGATAGTGTCCTGAATGTTCAATGTTCCTGCAGCAGGGGCAGTGTGGGTCAGGGGACAGACAGACGCAGGCGGTGCAGGTGATAGTGTCCTGAATGTTCAATGTTCCTGCAGCAGGGGCAGTGTGGGTCAGGGGACAGACAGACGCAGGCGGTGCAGGTGATAGTGTCCTGAATGTTCAATGATCCTGCAGCAGGGGCAGTGTGGGTCAGGGGACAGACAGACGCAGGCGGTGCAGGTGATAGTGTCCTGAATGTTCAATGTTCCTGCAGCAGGGGCAGTGTGGGTCAGGGGACAGACAGACGCAGGCAGTGCAGGTGATAGTGTCCTGAATGTTCAATGTTCCTGCAGCAGGGGCAGTGTGGGTCAGGGGACAGACAGACGCAGGTGGTGCAGGTGATAGTGTCCTGAATGTTCAATGTTCCTGCAGCAGGGGCAGTGTGGGTCAGGGGACAGACAGACGAAGGCTGTGCAGGTGATAGTGTCCTGAATGTTCAATGTTCTTGCAGCAGGGGCAGTGTGGGTCAGGGGACAGACAGACGCAGGCGGTGCAGGTGATAGTGTCCTGAATGTTCAATGTTCCTGCAGCAGGGGCAGTGTGGGTCAGGGGACAGACAGACGCAGGCGGTGCAGGTGATAGTGTCCTGAATGTTCAATGATCCTGCAGCAGGGGCAGTGTGGGTCAGGGGACAGACAGACGCAGGCGGTGCAGGTGATAGTGTCCTGAATGTTCAATGTTCCTGCAGCAGGGGCAGTGTGGGTCAGGGGACAGACAGACGCAGGCGGTGCAGGTGATAGTGTCCTGAATGTTCAATGTTCCTGCAGCAGGGGCAGTGTGGGTCAGGGGACAGACAGACGCAGGCGGTGCAGGTGCAGGTGAGCCGTGAGTGTTGTGTTGTGTGGCCGACACAGAGGCGGGTGAGGGCGCCATCTAGGACGCGGGATTGTTTTCAAGTCAGGCCTTTGTATCGGCAACTATTGTATATTCTAAATACACGCCTTAGTTTCTACACCTAGCATACCACATTTCCTCCAGAAACTCTTTCACCGCGTTAATCATCCTTGTAGTTACTTTGCGAATGCTGGAATCAGTTCAGAGAAGATGGACAAAGAAAATCGTTGGTTATGCGGGCTTTCCTTACTCAGGCTTTCCACATTGAATTTATTTTCCATCAAAGGCAGATTACTTCGTGCTGATATGATCTTAGTTTGGAAGATCATGAACGGACAGTGCCCTTGTTTATGTAATATGTTTGAGAGAATGACTCATGGTCATAGTAAAAAAATATTTATGCCCCGTCATTCAACCGAAGTTAGATCGCGCTTCTTCTCAGTAGGAGTCAGCGATCTCTGGAATTCTCTCCCTGAAGAAGTGGTTTCAGCACAATCTGTCCAGGCCTTTAAACGTCTCCTTGCACATTGTCTTGGTCCTCGTCTCTATGAGTTTTGTTAGATGTTTTCCATGGTGGTTTTGTGCTGCATCTAACATTACCCAACCACTTCGTTGTTTTTCCTGTACTTCTGAAGACCTTCTGGTTGGATGATGCAGCAGAGACTGATGAGGGATGCAAGACCCTCATCAAGGTAAGAAAGTCTCGCCACAAAGTCCCACCACCACCCATTCCCTTCCAATTCTTTCAATATCTTCATTAATTTCACGTCAATCATCCTTGTACTCACCTCCCCACACAGTTCCACCAACACCACCATCCATTCCCTTCCAGTTCTTTCAATATCTTCATTCATTTCACGTCAATCATCCTTGTACTCACTTCCCCACACAGTCCCACCAACAACACCATCCATTCCCTTCCAGTTCTTCCAATCACTTCAACTTCATTCATTTCACTTCCCATTTCTGTTAGAATCACACGCATCATTTCCATTCTGTCACGGTCATACTTTTCACATTCCAGTACCACATGCCCTACCGTCTCATCCTCTCCCATGTCACACATCTGGCACACTTTGCTGCGGGACTCTGACCATCTGTAGTTCCTTGCATTCACATCCATACACTGTGCCCTTTGCTAACTCGTAAGAGAAGATCACCACCCAGGCTCAGTACGTGGTGTAGTAAGAGGGGGTGATCCGCCCATGGTGACAGCTAAGGGGGGGTTTGCCATGATACAGGCTCAATTGTAATTGTAATTGTAATATGCGGGGGGGAAAATGTGCCAGGAAACAAAGGCCATATGGCACTATTGGGGTAGTAGGGATGGGGGGGAGGGTCGGGTAGGGATTAGATCAGATGAAGGACGTTGATGGCACGGAGAGACATGATCAGTAGGGATTAAGACTCGGAATGGGGGTAGGTCAGGGAGGAGCCTTCGCAGGAGGTAAAGGACTGGGGTCCATATCCATAAGAAGCAAGGAAGAAGGAAGAGGGTCAGGAGCGGGCGAGGTAGGGGGAGAGGAGATCGGTACGGGAGTAGCCAGGTGGTAGGGGAAGAGAGAGGAGAGATCAGGCAGCAGAGGAAGGAAGAAGAGGGGCAGACGAAGGGAACTGCACCGAAGAACATGCAGGGTAAGACGACGGGGTGGAGGGGAGAGTAAAGCGGGGAAGGGGGAGCGGGAGAGGAAGTGGAAGTGGTAGTAGTAGAGAAGGATGAGGAACAATGAGGACCCAACCCTGGGGGAGGCGGCGGGAAGGTGGTAGCAGGAGGGAGAGTAGATGCGGGAGGTGGGGCATAGGATGGAGTAGCATGAGAAGCTGTGGAGGGGGCAAGGGTACAAGGGAGTGTAGGGGGAGTAGCAGGTGATATAGTAGTGGGGGTCTGAGGAACAGGCAGAGAAGCTGAGACCAGGTCCATTGGGCAGGCAGAGGCGTCAGGAGGGGGGCAAAGCAAAGTTTTGTTATCTATGTACTGATATTGGGTTGAAAGAATGGCATCGGGGGTCACGGGTAAACCGCCTACCGGATCGGCAAAAGGGGCCGAGCGCTGCCGCCGGGGACAGGGTACCTCGTCCCCCACAGGACTACCCGGTTTAAAAGGCAGCCCTTGTGGCACCGAAAGTTTGCCCCGCAGCGGCGAGCAAAGACCCCGGCCTCGATGCCTACCGGCCCAGGCACCCTCCAGCCAACACAGGACGGCCCACGACGGGCGATCCCCCTGGCGGGCGGCACCAGTCCGGATCATCTTGTCGGGCCTGACGGACACGCAAGCCCCACCACCACGTCAAGGTAGATCCCATGGGGGGGATACAGGTTCAAGTGTAATGGCTAAATTCAGTGACGTAGCTAAGGGAAGGGGTGTGGGGTTCATATAAGAAGACACCCCCCCAGTCCCCCAACATAGGGGTCCGCCCTCCCCCCCCCACAAAATGGTTGTAATGAAATACTACACACTGATATGAAAAGTAAGTTTCTCTTTTGGCAAATAATAAGTATACAAAATTATAAGTTATTTCATTAGTGACATGTCTTCCCGAGTGGTAACCAGAGTGACTTTACAATTTGAACTCCTTAACAGATGGCTCTAAATCCCACTTGGGCTCTGGTTTTGCCGTTCTTTCACAAACACACATCCTCTATTTGATGTAACCATTTCACTGTAACTAACCGTTCTTTCCTTGCCATTATCTCTTTGCTCTGCCGTCTGCCTTTTACCTTAACATATCGCCACATGACCTTTGATGTCTGGCACTTACTTTATTAACATTAAATCACTCACTCACTACATCCATTGCCACCCAGAGCCAGTAGCAGCAGCAGCACATTGTTCACTTAACACAACCTCAGAAGTGGGTCTTCATGTGCTGGATAATGACAGCCCTTGTCTTGAACTGCTTCCCACAAACATCACACTTGAACTTTCTCAGGTCAGAGTGTGTCACATTGTGGCTGGTAAGGCAAGAACTTGTAGTGAATCTCTTCCCACATTCTTCACATTTATAATTCTTAACACCAGTGTGTCTAAGGATGTGTTCAGTGAGGGTAGACTTCCGAGTGAATCTCTTCCCACATTCTTCACATTCATAATTCTTAACACCAGTGTGTGTAGGGATGTGTTTAGTGAGATCAGACTTCCGAGTGAATCTCTTCCCACATTCTTCACATTTATAATTCCTAACACCAGTGTGTGTAAGGATGTGTTTAGTGAGAGTAGACTTCTGAGTGAATCTCTTCCCACATTCTTCACATTTATAATTCTTAATACCAGTGTGTGTAAGGATGTGTTTAGTGAGGGTAGACTTCTGAGTGAATCTCTTCCAACATTCTTCACATTTATAATTCTTAACACCAGTGTGTGTAAGGATGTGTTTAGTGAGGTAAGACTTCTGATTGAATCTCTTCCCACATTCTTCACATTTATAATTCTTAACACCAGTGTGTGTAAGGATGTGTTTAGTGAGTTGAGACTTGTAAGTGAATCTCTTCCCACATTCTTCACATTTATAATTACTAACACCAGTGTGTGTATGCATGTGTTGAGTGAGTCCTTTCTTATTCTTGAAAGTGTTGCCACACTCTCTACACTCAAACTTTCTCTCTCCTTTGTGGATGGAGTTGCCTGCCTCAGGGTGATTCTTCTGATCACACCTGAACTTCCTCACACCTGAGACAGACTGCTGGTGTTGCTCCTCACTATTCATGTTGCTGTCCTGGCGTGCAGTCCCCACTGCAACACTACTTCTGGCAGCACACCAGATGAGTGAAGTCAGATGTTGTTGTAGGAAGCCTCAGGGAAGCTGAGTGAGCGAGGGTCCTCCAACACTGTTCAGCAAGTTGATGGAGACTTTCTTGATCCTCACGCGGCACCAGTCAGGACCGGCACCCTGGAGGTGGCGGTGCCATTACACTTGTGCCGCTCCAACAGACCTGGAAATGACATTAGGCTCTAAATGTTATATTTTGGAAACACACCAGAAATGTGCTCACTAAATCCTTGGGTGTAGCCGTGTTCCAGCCTTGCAGTGCAGGCAACCCTCATTACCTGTATGGCTTACATTCCACAAAACTTTATTACATTTATTTAATTTACGACTCCTGTCTACCGTCTTATGTAGTGTTGAACACAACACACACACACACACACACGCTGCTTCTGTGGTTCAGTGGTTACCGTCCTCGCCTTCCACCCAGCAAGGCGTGGGTGGGAACCTTGCTCAGGTTGCAAAGTATTTTAGTTAAGTTTAGTTAGGTTAGGCTTATTTAATTGCAGCTCTGGGAAGGTTATGCTAACAAAGCTATTGTTATATGAAAGAAAATGGCGTCTGCACTTCGCACAACCCCCTACTTTTAGTCATAGAAAACATTTGATAGCTTCTAAATTAACATAACTTAACCATACCTTAACTTATGTTGACAAATAACAAAACCTTGTTCAAGCCAAACTAAACTATTCTTTTGGAAGAGAAGGAAAAAACAAAAAATGGTATTTTTTTCTGTAATTCATCAGCATAACTGTTTGGTGTGATCTGAACAAGTACCTGGAGTTGAACTTGTAGTGCATTATAAAGGTAACGAGATATCGAGTGGTTAATGAAACGAATCTTTATCTACAGCTTGTCATTCTGAAAATTTTGAATTCTATGTTTGTCACAAATTAATTGTAACAGTTAGGTTAGTTAACCAAACCAAACCTAACCTAATCTAACCATAACCTAATCAACCTAACCTAACTTGACATATGCTTTACCAGGTCAATAATAACGAGCACCGCCTCAACCCTTGACAGATGTGTTGAGTTCACTATGTATAGTATGTACCACTTCATATTTATATCCATATCGTACCAGCACTAGTTATGCACAAATACCTTAGTTTTTGTCACAAATCATTGCCTGCCACGGGGGGGGGGGGGGGGGGGGGGAGGAATAAGAACCTCCAATGCTTTGCGACGGGAACAACTTTTAGATTAATTCAAAACACACCAAAATAAAGCAGAACAAATAGTTTGGTTTGGTTGAGCAGAGTGATAGTGGTGTACTTGTTAATATTTATCAATGCAACACTAAGGGTGTAATGGTACTAGACTCAGCACAAGGAACTATATATTCACACTCACTCTTCATACATGACCTGTGTGTACACGGGAAAACATATCCATCACACATTGACACTGTACTTAAGCAATAGCCTGGATGACGACCACAATCTGATGCAATTACTAATGGATATATACCTTGTCAGCTGGCTCTATTAACACTGATGATCGTGCTCAAGTCAATGTAATGGTTGGAGATTCCTTGTTGGTTGTTGGTGTTGTTTAGTTGTGCGACGATTCAGTGGCTGCTCTGAGTCCTGTGGTGAAGTCCTGCGAGGGTGTCACAGGCGTGTTAGGTGACCCGTCTTCTTGAAGGCAGCGCGCGCTGGTGAGACGGATCACACCTGCTTGTGGTGAGGGGTAACAGGAGTTGAGAGCAGAGTACAACACGGTGAGAGTGGTCACGCGGACACTGTACTAACAAGTGTTCGTCGTTCCATAGTGTCCTGAATGTTCAATGTTCCTGCAGCAGGGGCAGTGTGGGTCAGGGGACAGACAGACGCAGGCGGTGCAGGTGATAGTGTCCTGAATGTTCAATGTTCCTGCAGCAGGGGCAGTGTGGGTCAGGGGACAGACAGACGCAGGCGGTGCAGGTGATAGTGTCCTGAATGTTCAATGTTCCTGCAGCAGGGTCAGTGTGGGTCAGGGGACAGACAGACGCAGGCGGTGCAGGTGATAGTGTCCTGAATGTTCAATGTTCCTGCAGCAGGGGCAGTGTGGGTCAGGGGACAGACAGACGCAGGCGGTGCAGGTGATAGTGTCCTGAATGTTCAATGTTCCTGCAGCAGGGGTAGTGTGGGTCAGGGGACAGACAGACGCAGGCGGTGCAGGTGATAGTGTCCTGAATGTTCAATGTTCCTGCAGCAGGGGCAGTGTGGGTCAGGGGACAGACAGACGCAGGCGGTGCAGGTGATAGTGTCCTGAATGTTCAATGTTCCTGCAGCAGGGGCAGTGTGGGTCAGGGGACAGACAGACGCAGGCGGTGCAGGTGATAGTGTCCTGAATGTTCAATGTTCCTGCAGCAGGGGCAGTGTGGGTCAGGGGACAGACAGACGCAGGCGGTGCAGGTGATAGTGTCCTGAATGTTCAATGTTCCTGCAGCAGGGGCAGTGTGGGTCAGGGGACACACAGACGCAGGCGGTGCAGGTGATAGTGTCCTGAATGTTCAATGTTCCTGCAGCAGGGGCAGTGTGGGTCAGGGGACAGACAGACGCAGGCGGTGCAGGTGATAGTGTCCTGAATGTTCAATGTTCCTGCAGCAGGGGCAGTGTGGGTCAGGGGACAGACAGACGCAGGCGGTGCAGGTGATAGTGTCCTGAATGTTCAATGTTCCTGCAGCAGGGGCAGTGTGGGTCAGGGGACACACAGACGCAGGCGGTGCAGGTGATAGTGTCCTGAATGTTCAATGTTCCTGCAGCAGGGGCAGTGTGGGTCAGGGGACAGACAGACGCAGGCGGTGCAGGTGATAGTGTCCTGAATGTTCAATGTTCCTGCAGCAGGGGCAGTGTGGGTCAGGGGACAGACAGACGCAGGCGGTGCAGGTGATAGTGTCCTGAATGTTCAATGTTCCTGCAGCAGGGGCAGTGTGGGTCAGGGGACAGACAGACGCAGGTGGTGCAGGTGATAGTGTCCTGAATGTTCAATGATCCTGCAGCAGGGGCAGTGTGGGTCAGGGGACAGACAGACGCAGGCGGTGCAGGTGATAGTGTCCTGAATGTTCAATGTTCCTGCAGCAGGGGCAGTGTGGGTCAGGGGACAGACAGACGCAGGCGGTGCAGGTGCAGGTGAGCCGTGAGTGTTGTGTTGTGTGGCCGACTAAAGAGGCGGGTGAGGGCGCCATCTAGGACGCGGGATTGTTTTCAAGTCAGGCCTTTGTATCGGCAACTATTGTATATTCTAACAAGACCAAGGATGATATAGGTATGTGAGGGTGGTTATTATTGTTATTGTTATCTATTATTATATGAGTTATTAGTGAATTAGTTAGATTATTAGTGGTATTTTTGTGTTTTTCCTCTTACTATTAGTCACTTTATTACTATTACCACCGTGTTATTACTATTACTATCCTCTCACACCCATTGTTATTGTTATTATTATCTATTATTACCTTAGTTATTAGTGAATTTGTATTAGTAATTAGCGATATCTTTCTGTGTGTGTGTGTGTGTGTGTGTGTGTGTGTGTGTGTGTGTGTGTGTGTGTGTGTGTGTTTCTCTCGTCCCTCTTACTATTATTAACATTATTACTATTACCACCGTGTTTTTACTATTTTACTATTACTATCCTCTCTCCCGCCCTTCCCCCACTCCCCCAGGATTCGCGCGCATCCTGTTCTGCGGGTGTGGTGTTGTGGACGGCTATTTTCCCTGCATACAAGTAGCGGGGTTGACGGAATCTATGACCAGTGTTTTGATGGGGATTGTGAGGACGGAAGGTGAGGATTGATGGGGTGGGGGGGAGGGGGTTGTGTTAATGGGGGGGGGTAGTGGGGTAATGCTGATGATAATGATGAAAGAAAGTTAGTTTTTGCTATATTATTATTATTATTATTATTAAACTATTATCTTCCTCCCCTTCCTCCTCCTACTACTCTTCTTCTACCAAATCTTTCTCTCTTTTCTCCTCTTCCTCCTTCTCTTTCTTTGTTTTCCTCCACCTCTACTATCTCTTCCTCCTTCTTTTCCCCTCCTTTCTTCCTCCTCAACCAACTCTCTCTCTCTCCTTCCTCCTCCTCCTTCCTACCCCTCTACTACCTCTTTCTTTCTTTTCTTCCTCCTTCCTTCCTACTCAATCAACTCTTTCTCTCCTATCTCCTTCCTTCCTCCTCCTCCATCCCCCAGGTATCCTAGCCTTGTACAATGAGTTGGGTCCTACAGTCCTACGCACCTTCCCTGCCGCCGGTGCATTGTTTGTGACATATGAAGGAACCAAATACCATACACACTCGCTAATACTATAAACTATACTACTATAATGCTATACTAATACTATGTACACTATAATACTATATAAAGTATATATTATTAGCGAGTGTGTATGGTATTTAGTCTGATTTAGTAATAGATGTGGCGCCGCAGCTAATACATCATCTTGTCCAGCCAGAAAATTACTTGTGTTGAGCACCGCGAAAGCTCAACACCTCCGAATCTCATGAAAATGTTTACAATGATGCTTTAGGTCATGATGAACACGAATCTGAACTTATTTTCAATATAACTATACTAGCAAACATTAAAAAATTATATAGAAAAAAAATAACATACAGGATTCATAAATAAACTTATCATTCTAATCAAAATAAAACTAGAGAAGGAAATAATAATACTTAAAATGGATTATATTGCTACGTACCTTCTCCTTTGGGCCGTGACAAGAGCAGATTCCACTTGGCTATCCCTGTGTTGAGCAGAGATTCGACACTCGCAGAACACATCACCGCCGATTTTTTTTTCACAACACGGACACTTTAGATAGAGCATAGACTACACTATACTTGACTGGACACTCGAAATCTGACCTTTTGCAAACCGGTCCTACAGCAGATTTTTAGAAAAATCAAATCAAATACTTAGAAATAAGATAGGAACCTCAAATAAAAAGCAAACACTTCAGAGTGATGTAGAGAATATGTTTATGAGCAACAAAAACAAATTAGTCAACGTACGTCATCAGTGGGCGACAATTATTAAATCCTAAGAAACCAAGAAAAACACAAAATTTGCAATAATTTCCAGGAATATTGGAATTTCAATCTGAAAACACTTACATGCATAGCCCATGTAGTCTATATTAATATGCAATACCATAGAATACACCATACGTGACTGTGCACTCGAAATCGGGTCTTTCGCAAATGTGTCCTGAGGCGATTTTTTGTTTGTTTTATTTAAATAAAATACTTAAAATCATCATAGAAACCTCAAACAAAAAGCAAACACCTCAGAGTGATGTGAAGAATATGTTTATGAGCAACAAAAACAAATTAGTCAACATACGTCATCGGTGGGCGACAATTATTAAATCCTGACACCAATAAAAAACACCAAATTTGCAAAAATTTCCAGGAATATTGGAATTTCAATCTGAAAACACTTACATGCATAACCCATGTAGTTTATATTAATATGCAATACCATAGAATACACCATACGTGACTGTGCACTCAAAATCGGGTCTTTCGTAAATGTGTCCTGAGGCGATTTTTTGTTTGTTTTATTTGAATAAAATATTTAAAATCATCATAGAAACCTCAAACAAAAAGCAAACAACTCAGAGTGATGTGAAGTATATGTTTATGAGCAACAAAAACAAATTAGTCAACATACGTCATCGGTGGGCGACAATTATTAAATCCTAAGACACCAATAAAAACACCATATTTGCAGTAATTTCCAGGAATATTGAAATTTTAAACTGAAAACGCATACATACATAGCCAATGTAGTCCATACTAATATACATGCATGCTTGAAATAAGATTATAAACTATTTCCAAATATTCTGTTTGTTTTCTACGTTTTCACTGAGCATGGCAGGATACACAACACCTTAGTGTTGAGAGTAATTGTAAAATATAACCAAAACTTGAACACAACACCCTAAGTCACTCGTAATCAATTCACTCATACTCATACTTCACTCATACTTTCATATACCCATAAATAACATCAAGAAGAAAAAAATTAACATTCCTAATCAACTTACGATGTTTGCTGAGTGTCATCGAGAGAGCGTTTCTCAGAGACTGTGTAAAATAACTCCATTGTAATTCCTTATTGGTGATGGTCTCTAATCAGCTTGTTGGTTTCATTGCCTCCTCCTCCTCTTCTATCTAGCAATGTTCTTTCCAATGATCTTATCACCATACATCACTTTCCCGGCGTACGTACTTTTCCTTTTATCCTGCCATGCTCAGTGAAAACGTAGAAAACAAACAAAATATTTGGAAATGGTTTCAAATCTTATTTCAAGCATGATTCAGAGTATACAATAGAAGCTGATGAAGCTACGGTCACACTAGGTTTTGCTAACGCTAGCCTGGCTTCCGTTTTTTCTGGATTTACAGCGATACGACTACCAGTCTGGTCACACGTAGAAGAACTAACCTTGTGGAATCAGCTGATCATAACAACAACACAAGCCGTTATGGAGGAAGCAATTCTCTTCTTCTTCTTCTGCTCATGAACATTTTCCATGAGACTTAAAATAGCGTCATGGGACCAATGAATTGAACTATTTATGTTGTTGACCTTTGTAAAGGATTGTTTTGGTCTTCTTCTTCTTCTTGTGACCTCTTTCGCCTTTTGCCTTTCGCGCCACGAATTGTTATGAAAAATTAATTCCCAAGCCGATATAACGATTATATGACATTTGATCACAATCAAATCATATTCAGGAATGGTTATTTCACAATATGTGATGTTTTATTTCAGAAATTATTGCGAATTTGCCAGATTTTTTTGCTATAAACAATATGCTTTATACACAACTCCCACACGATTTTTCACTCAAACTTGTAATCTTTGTTAATTTCCTATTTGCATAAGTTGTAAAATAATTTTTTATGTTCAGCCATGGTTCAGCAATCATTACTGATTGTAAAGACATGAAATATAATGTCCTAAGTAGAATATGAACTGATATATGAAGTAATATCTGTCATCACTCATAGCAGCGGAATCTATAGGACCGAAATGTAATATTGTCTGTCAGCGATTGTCGCGAATGTCCAGTCAAGTATGGTGTAGTCTATGGATAGAGATAAATAGCTCCTTGCCTTCTCAATCACTTATATTTCAATTTCAAGTTATACCACCACACACCGAACACAAATCTATCACGTTAGAATTCTGGATGTCTTAAAAATTGGGACGCACTGCTTTAAATTAGACCTTCCTCGCTTGTACTGTGTCTTATCTAATCATGGCGGATAGAGACGCTTTGCTCCTGCCCTATACAGTTAATAGTCGGTCTCAGTAATCATACCCAAGTTAAATTTCAATATTAAGAAACTAACATAAACAAGTACTGATAAGGAAACTGTTAGATGGTTTAAATAGCTGATAAAGTACAAATAGGGCAGAGTGGAGGGTGAGAGGACAGCGTGAGGCAGAGGGTGGAGGGAAGCTATACATTACGTTCTCAATATATTCACGAGAACCTAAACATTTGAGGCGTCACTATGAAAATGTGAAAAACCTACGTCAAATAACAGGCGAGGCAAGTCCATCTGTGCCTCAATAAGCCCACTCCACATTACCAAACACGCCCACTCCACAGCTACACTAAAGGCCAATGTATTCTCTATTGGAATAATCAACCCTTGGAATCACATCACCTCACCAAGTAGTCACAACACCGTGTATACCAGCTTTTAACACGAGGTAGGATAAGCACTTGGGTATAACTATTTAATGAGACTGGTAGTTAGTGGTGAGGTTACGACAACAACACTCATTATTATTATCCCCTCATTAATGATGACTAGGTAAGTATAATTAGGTAAGCATGGCTGGCTACACCTATGAGGAATACACTCTTAATTACACTAAGTACATAATAGTAATAATAATAAGCATGAAAACCTTATCAAAATCGCACCAAGTAATGCAAAAATCTAGAGCGTTATATAGTGAAGATATAAAACAACACCTATCTTTTTTTCATATATAAACAATTCATTCTAATCAAAATAAAACTAAATAAGAAATAATAATACTTAAAATGGATTATATTGCTACGTACCTTCTCCTTTGGGCCGTGACAAGAGCAGATTCCACTTGGCTATCCTTGTGTTGACCAGAGACTCGACACTCGCACAACACATCACCGCCGATTTTTTCACAGCACAGAACACTTAGATGGAGATAAATAGCTCCTTGCCTTCTCAATCACTTATATTTCAATTTCAAGTTATACCACCACACACCGAACACAAATCTATCACGTTAGAATTCTGGATGTCTTAAAAATTGGGACGCACTGCTTTAAATTAGACCTTCCTCGCTTGTACTATGTCTTATCTAATCATGGCGGACAGAGACGCTTTGCTCCTGCCCTATACAGTTAATAGTCGGGCTTAGTAATTATACCCAAGTTGAATTACAATATTATGAAACTAACATAAACAAGTACTGATAAGGAAACTGTTAGGTGGTTTAAATAGCTGAGAAAGTACAATTAGGGCAGAGTGGAAGGCGAGAGGACAGCGTGAGGGACAGGGTGAAGGGAAGCTATACATTACGTTCTCAATATATTCACGAGAACCTAAACATTTGAGGCGTCACTATGAAAATGTGAAAAACCTACGTCAAATAACAGGCGAGGCAAGTCCATCTGTGCCTCAATAAGCCCACTGGCGCCAACGATTAAGGATTTAAAACACTGATGACTCATACACAGCTGACTCATACAGGTGACTCATGCAGTGTAGACGGTGTTTTACGGTGAAGATGTAAAATAATACCATAATAATACTTTAAATGGATTATATTGCTACGAACCTCCTCTCTGGGTCGTAACAAGAGTAGCTGCCTCCTGTTTATCCTGTGTTGAGTGCAGGGACTGGACACTAGGAGGATAATATATTACCAGCGATCACAGAACACTTAGGTGGTGAAGGATAGATGTGTGTCTTCTCAATTACTTATATTTCTATCTCTATTTCAAGCAGCTTATACTCCTCATAAAGGGATATCACTAATTTCACCACCACCACCACAATTTTTTCTCTATATATGCACACGGAAAAACGAGAGCTTAGCGGCACGTCCACACACACTTGCTAAGAAAGGATAACTGAATCCCGCGCAAAAATTCCCGCCGATTTCCTTGGTGATGGTGGTGGTGAGTCAAATAAACAACTAATAATTTACAATAAAAGTAATTAATAAATACATTACACATATAATAATATACATAATAAAATAAACTAATTACTAACATAATAATTGACAATCGTTGATACTTATAAATTAATAAAACAAGACATATAGTTGATTAAAGATATAGCTTCACAATTGACATTTTTTGTTTTGCATATGAGCAACTATTAATTCACAATAACGTCATTAATAAATACAAAACACATATCGTAAAATACATTACTTAATAAAACAATGAAAACAAATAGTTAACACAGCCATAAGGATTAGAAGTAATATTAAAATAAATTACCAATGAAAAAAAAAATAGTTTCGCATTTGACTACAGAGTACAGATGGCGGGCTTGGCGGCAAGAAGGAGCTCGACGAGGTGGTGGTGTCAGCCATTAAATTACCGCTAATTAAACGTAAAATACTCATTAAATACACATTGAAGAGAGGAGTGTCACTAACCAGCCTCGCAGGACACCCTCACGCAACGCATTACCGAAGGAGAAGAAGGAAGGAACAGGAATAAAGGAGAAATAAGCAAAATAAGATGACATGAAGTAATCCTCTGATTCAAATTGGATGTCCCGGTGAGTCATTCTGCTTTTCATTATTATTTTTTTGTTTTTTATCTATTTGTGTCTATTTTCCTGTGTTTTCCTGGTGTTATGGGGGCGGGGGGGTGCTGGGGTTGTCCTGGGGGTCGCCGCGCCCTCGCCACTCTGGATTTAAAGGGAAAAAAGGGAAAATAAGGATATTGAGAGAATATTGTTGGGAAAATCACTTCAATGTCGTTATGTTTGAATTTGTTGATGCGCCAACGGTTATTTATTTATTTTCATTAGTTTATTGTGATTTGTTTTGGTGTTTATTTATTTATTTATTTATTTATTGCATTTATATTTATTATTGGAAAGTTTTATTTATCCATTTATTTATTTGGTTAAGAGTTTTTATAAGACAGAATCTACGACTATTACTACATTCTCTCTCTCTCTCTCTCTCTCTCTCTCTCTCTCTCTCTCTCTCTCTCTCTCTCTCTCTCTCTCTCTCTCTCTCTCTCTCACAATCATTAGAGACTAATTAAGACTCCCTATTAAGGACTATATAATTATACCACAATTAGGTACATAAAACGCACCTTACATAATCCAGCGCGTGATCCCCCAGGCCATGGTGAATAACAGAAGCTATCTCGTTTTCTTCTCTATAACTATAACTATACTACTATAACTATACTATATTTCCCTTACACAAACATACTTTCTTCCCCTAACACTAACCCTAACCTAACCTCACCTAACCTAACCTAACCTCACCTAACCTCACCTCACCTCACCTCACCTCACCTCACCTCACCTCACCTCACCTCACCTCACCTCACCTCTCCTCTTATTTCCCCTCTCAATCTACCCTCAAACACACATTTCTTCCCCCAAAACACAGATAAGTTTTCCCTCATTTTCACATAATTTTCCTATCATTATCCCCATCATTTTCACATCATTATCACATCATTTTTACCTCATTTTTACCTCATTTTCACATCATTTTTACCTCATTTTCACATCATTTTCACATCATTTTCACATCATTTTCACATCATTTTCACATCATTTTCACATCACTTTCACATCATTTTCACATCACTTTCACGTCACTCACATAATTTTCACATCACTTTCACGTCACTTTCACATCATTTTCACATCACTTTCACATAATTTTCACCTCATTTTCACATCACTTTCACATAATTTTCACGTCATTTTCACATCACTTTCACATCATTTTCACCTCATTTTCACATAACTTTCACATCATTTTCTTACCTATATCAGAGTAACACCAGGTCTGAGTCTACTAGAGGAAGGACAATACTCCGCATATTCCTCCCAGGTACACCCAACCTCACTACAGCATTCTGACGTGATGGAGGATGGGGCGTGGCGGCGTGGGCGTACGTGGGCGTGGGCGTGGGCGTGGTGGGGGGTGTTACGGTGCCATCTTGACCCACCACCCCCACCCCCCCTGTTGTTGTTGTTGTTGTTGCTGATGTTTTTTATCCAAGTTGTGATGAAAAGATTGGCTTGTTGAACGCTAAGTAATGGCGATCTGGGAATTGATGGGAAATTGAAGGGGGATTGATGGGGTGATTGAAGGGAAATTGATGGGAAATTGAAGGGAAATTGAAGGGGAATTGTAGGGAAATTGATGGGAAATTGAAGGGAAATTGAAGGGGGATTGATGGGGTGATTGAAGGGAAATTGATGGGAAATTGAAGGGAAATTGAAGGGGGATTGATGGGGTGATTGAAGGGAAATTGATGGGAAATTGAAGGGAAATTGATGGGAAATTGAAGGGAAATTGATGGGAAATTGAAGGGGGATTGATGGGAAATTGAAGGGAAATTGAAGGGAAATTGATGGGAAATTGAAAGGGGTGTGAGGGGAAAAAGTGGTTTGCAAGGGGAAACAAATGGAGTTGAGGAAATGAAGGGAAGAGAGAAGAAAAGATAATTACTATCATCATCATCATCATTATCATCATTACTACTTTGTCAATAATAATAATAACAATAATAATAATAATAATAATAACACTATTACTACTAAAACTAATACTAATTGTTAAATAGTAATTATGATAGTAACACTAATTGGTTAGGTTAATTATAACAGTAGCTAGCTTAGTTAATCATAATACTGAGTTTAAATTAGGTTACTATAATAATAATAGTTTAATTAGTAATAGTTCAACATTAAGTTAGATTAGGTTATGATAAGGTTAAGTTAGGTTAGCAAGGTTAGGTTAGGTTAGGTTAGGCTACTACTACTACTACTACTACTACTACTACTACTACTACCACTACTACTACTACTACTACCACTACTACTACTACTACTACTACTACTACCACCATTACCACTACCACTACCACTTACCTTCCACTCCTCCCTCCTACCACAGTATCAGGTGTGGTAGAATGATTAATTTCAATAGTGGTACTTGGCAACCGTACTGACACCCCTCCTTGTATCCCCCTCTTCTCTCCTCCTCCTCTTCCTTCTCCTCCTCCTCCTCCATCCTCGTCCTCTTCCTCCTCCTCCTCACCGTTTTTCATTGCTCCATCTCCATCTGTAAGGAAGAAAGAGGAGGAGGAGGAGGAGGAGGAGGAAGAAGAGATAGATTAATAGACAAGTATAGAATTATTATTATTATTATTATTATTATTATTATTATTATTATTATTATTATTATCTCTTTCCTTACCTTACCTTCCTTCCTCCCTTCCTTACCTCCCATTGTTTCCTCCATGCCATACCTAACCCTCCTATCTCTCTCTACCTTCTTTTCCTCCATCCCTCCCCTTACCCTACCTAACATATCTTCCTTCCTAACCCTTCTCTTCCTTCCTTCCTAACCTTTCCTTCCTTCCTAACCTTTCCTTCCTTCCTAACCTTTCCTTCCTTCCTAACCTAACCTAACCTAACCTTCCTAACCTAACCTTCCTAACCTAACCTAACCTTCCTAACCTAACCTAACCTAACCTAACCTTCCTAACCTAACCTAACCTAACCTTCCTAACCTAACCTAACCTTCCTAACCTAACCTTCCTAACCTAACCTAACCTTCCTAACCTAACCTAACCTTCCTAACCTAACCTAACCTTCCTAACCTAACCTAACCTTCCTAACCTTCCTAACCTAACCTAACCTAACCTTCCTAACCTAACCTAACCTTCCTAACCTAACCTAACCTTCCTAACCTAACCTAACCTTCCTAACCTAACCTAACCTTCCTAACCTAACCTAACCTAACCTTCCTAACCTAACCTAACCTAACCTAACCTTCCTAACCTTCCTAACCTAACCTAACCTAACCTTCCTAACCTAACCTAACCTAACCTTCCTAACCTAACCTAACCTAACCTTCCTAACCTAACCTAACCTTCCTAACCTTCCTAACCTAACCTAACCTAACCTTCCTAACCTAACCTAACCTTCCTAACCTTCCTAACCTTCCTAACCTAACCTAACCTAACCTTCCTAACCTTCCTAACCTAACCTAACCTTCCTAACCTAACTTAACCTAACCTAACCTTCCTAACCTAACCTTCCTAACCTAACCTAACCTTCCTAATCTTCCTAACCTAACCTTCCTAACCTTCCTAACCTAACCTAACCTTCCTAACCTAACATAACATAACATACCTTCCTTCCTAACTTCCTTCCTTCCTAACCTAACCTAACCTTCCTAACCTTCCTAACCTAACCTAACCTAACATATCTTCTCTCCTTCTCTCTCCTAACTTTTCTTCCCTTCCTTCCTTCTTCCCTCCCTCCCTCCCTTCCTTCCTCCCTCCCTCCCTCCCTCCCTCCCTCCCTCCCTCCCTCCCTCCCTCCCTCCCTCCCTCCCTTCCTCCCTCCCTTCCTTCCCTCCCACACCAATCCTCCACTAACCTCCCCCCACATCACTCACCATTAGCTGGGCGTGGGCGTGGGCGTGGGTGTGGGCGTGGTCTGCTGGGTACTGACCGTCTGTACATACCCTCCCCCCCGCAGATGGCACCCAGGTTGTGCCTCAGACGTATGTGACACAGTGCCAGTCTCTCCTCACTCCAAAGGGCACCCCACTCACGGCCGTCCCTGGGGTGGGAAGGGAAGGGAAGGTATGGGATGGGAAGGGAAGGGGAGAGGAGGGTATGGGAAGGGAAGGGAAGGTATGGGATGGGAAGGGTGGTGATGGGGAGGGAAGGGAAGGTAAGGTATGGGATGGGAAGGGTGGTGATGGGGAGGGAAGGGAAGGGAAGGGAAGGGAAGGTATGGGATGGGATGGGATGGGAAGGGAAGGGAAGGGAAGGGAAGGGAAGGTATGGGATGGGATGGGGAGGGTAAGGGAAGGGAAGGGAAGGGTATGGGGTGGGAAGGGTGGTGATGGGGAGGGAAGGTATGGGATGGGGAGGGAAGGGGTAAGGAAGGGAAGGGAAGGTATGGGGAGGGAAGGGATGGGAAGGGAAGGAAGGTATGGGATGGGAAGGGAAGGGATGGGGAGGGAGGGTAAGGGAAGGGATGGGAAGGGTGGTGATGGGAAGGGAAGGTATGGGATGGGAAGGGAAGGGAAGGTATGGGATGGGAAGGGGAAGGAAGGATAAGGGAAGGGAAGGGAAGGTATGGGATGGGATGGGTGGGAAGGGAAGGGAAGGGAAGGGAAGGTATGGGATGGAAGGGTGGTGATGGGGAGGGAAGGGAAGGGATGGGATGGGAAGGGGAAGGAAGGGAAATTGAAGGGATGGGAAGGAAGGGGAGAGGAGGGTAAGGGGAAGGAAGGGAAGGGAAGGGAAGGTATGGGATGGGGGAGGATAAGGGAAGGGAAGGGAAGGGAAGGGAAGGTATGGGAAGGGAAGGAAGGGATGCATAGAGAGAGAAAAAAAAAGATTAATAGATAGGAGAGAGAAATAGATAGAGAGAGAAATAGATAGAGAGAGAGAGAGAGAGAGAGAGAGGAAGAGAGAGAGAGAGAGAGAGAGAGAGAGAGAGAGAGAGAGAGAGAGATTTTTATATCATTACTACTACTACTACTACTACTACATACTACTACTACTACTACTACTACTACTGTGACCTCATCTGACCTGTCTTCAATCTCACTCAAAAGGTCAGGGTTAAGAGAGGTTGATAGGTTGACCATCACCACCAACCACCACCACCACCATCACCTGAAATAATATAATGATAATAATAATAATAATAATAATGATAATAATAATAATAATGATGATAATAATAATAATTGATAATAATAATAATGATAATAATAATGATTTATTCTATACTGTATTATTTTCTTCCTCCTCCTCCTCCTCCTCCTCCTCCTCCTCCTCCTCCTCCTCCTTCTTCTTCTTCTTCTTCTTCTTTTTCTTCCTTTTCTTCCTTTTCTTTTTCTTCTTCCTTCCTCCTCCTCCTCCTCCTCCTCCTCCTCCTCCTCCTCCTCCTCCTCCTCCTCCTCCTCCTCCTC
>JAXIVD010000703.1:75331-125331 GCA_036785275.1 Cancer borealis | reverse complement strand
AGTCAAGGTTTCAAATTCAAGTGTGAGCGAGTATGCTACGGCAGACGATACTACGGCAGACGATACTAGTAGGCCGGAAATATTCTCTCTCTCTCTCTCTCTCTCTCTCTCTCTCTCTCTCTCTCTCTCTCTCTCTCTCTCTCTCTCTCTCTCTCTCTCTCTCTCTCGCTGCGTCACCGTCCTACTCCCTCTCTTTGTGACCTTGTGCGTCTGGCATGTGGAGGAGGAGGAGGAGGAGGAGGAGGCGGAGGGAGGAGGAGGAGGAGGAGGAGGAGGGGAGAGAGAGAGAACAAGAGAGAACAAGAGAGAGCGAAAGAGAGAGAGAGAGAGAGAGAGAGAGAGAGAGAGAGAGAGAGAGAGAGAGAGAGAGAGAGAGAGAGAGAAGGGGGGTAGGCGGCGGTGGCGGCAATGGAAGCCCACTCACATTTCTACCTTACCGCTACTACCAATAATAATAATAATAATAACTATCTTACCTATGTCTCTCTCTCTCTCTCTCTCTCTCTCTCTCTCTCTCTCTCTCTCTCTCTCACACACACACACACACACACATACACATATACAGTAGTACGCATCCCTTGGCCATTCTCCTTTAAATGAATTCGGCAAAAACAAAACACAAACTTTACCAAACAAAAGACGATCACACACACACACACACACACACACACACACACACTGTGCCAGTAAATGGTTGGTAGCAAAAGTCAGTGGTATAGAGTAGTAGTAGTAGTAGTAGTAATGATAGTAGCAGTAGTACTAGTAGTACTATAAAAAAAAGTAATATAGTAGTACTATAAAAAAAAGAACTACTACTACTAGTAGTAGTAGTAGTAACAGTAGTAGTAGTAGTCTTTTATGGCAGTAACTTAGCAACATGAGTGAGGGTTCCTATTTTACTTATGGACAGACTTATCAGTAAGGATGGCGTAACAGGAGGAGGAGGAGGAGGAGGAGGAGGAGGAGGAGGAGGAGGAGGAGGAGGAGAAGGAGGAGGAGGAGGAGGAGGAGGAGGAGGAGGAGGAGGAGGAGGAAAGATGATGATGTTTAAACATTAAAGAAAAATATACTAAGCTGAAGAAACATGAATTTGACACGGTCGATGTAGATGAAGAAAAAGAAGAATATTATGCAAGTCTTACTAAATGATAATAATAATAATAATAATAATAATAATAATAATAAACAATAATAATAATAATAGAAACAATAATAATAATCCCACTTCACCAATATTATAAGTGATAAAAATATTGAATGACATAAAAAAGTGCATATTGTTGCATTGAACTACCATAAACACTGTGAGTCTTCCCTATCCTTGTATGCATGTATGTATGTATGTCTATCCACCTTTTATATTTCCAGCAGGCCACCCTATCCATAAACTATCCTGTATGACTAATCTCTACTATCCACATAACCTTAGAAAACTAGATATTTGAGAGGACACTAGAATGAAATGCTAAAAAGAATTTGCTTGCACAATACAAAAAAGTACATTTTTTTTCCAAAGAAGTATAGATACTTGGAATGGACTAAAGGAGGTGATAATGGCAAAAAATGTACATCAATTGAAGGAAAAATTGTACAAATATAGATACTTGGAATGGACTGGAGGTGATAATGGTAAAGAATGTACATCAACTGAAGGAAAAAACTGTACAAATATAGATACGGAGACAGTACCACAGGAGTGTAGCTCAGGCCCTGTACTCTACAACTAGGTAAATACAAAGGGAGTTTCAGTTGCAGTGGTGATGTTAGGTTAGGTTAGGGTCTGCTACTGCTACTCACACCAACCTCTTCAATAAGTTTTGGGTACAAGATAAAAGGGTAAACTGTTAGACTTAGAAGAGTTATGTATTAATTTGAGTGTTAATTCTTGCTTTAGAAAGGTAGATAGAACTAACAATTATGTGCAAAGGAAGTTACTGTGTAGTTGAAAAATTAATGAGCACCATATTATCTCTTTCATTTTAGTTACACAGCATGATCTTCACAGCGTATAAAGTATGTGGGTATTAGGGCAATGTATTTGTACTTGGGAACTCACTACTAACGAACCTAATATATAGTTGAAGGTAACATATATAGATAGATAAATAGATAGATGTATACACTTGGCTGCAGTTACTTGTGAATGATCTCGTCTCATTCATATTATTATTCAGATATATGCAAGGCGTCAGCTTGTGCGAAATGTTTTAATCTTAACCAAGCATAAAATATCTTGGTTGTAATACCACATAATCTCCTAATAATCAATGCATGACACACACACACACACACACACACACACACACACACACACACACACACACACACACACACACACACACACACACACACTGCTACTCATTACCACCCATTAAATACTCCCAATGATGATGAATCACAACACAACACATAACATGTTGGCCTCCTGTCCGCCACTAAACAATTGAATCAGTCACTCATAACTACATAATATTTGCAACAACCATTTTGTAATCAACATGGAGATTGTCAACACACACACACACACAGGTATATATACTTTCAACATTCTATTGTTTTTGTCAGCTAGGATTGTAGGGCTTTAAACACACACACACACACACACACACACACACACACACACACACACACACACACACACACACACTAATACTGTATATATACTTCCCACATTGTACTGTTTTAGTCAGCTAGGACTGTCGGTCAACACTTTGATGTCTATGGCTTCAAACACACACACACACACACACACACACACACACACACACACACACACACACGTCAATGGTATCCTGTATATTTTTTCCTAGATCCACAGAGGACAATTTTTTTTTCCTCGCTGAATAAATAAACTAATTATCTTCTTTCCAAAGCTGCTTTTTTTTTTTTTTTTTTTTTTGTATCTGTCTGACTGCTATTACTTCATGTGGTTGCGATGAAAACAAGTGACTCTCAACAACAATAAAAGTGTTAATATTTGTGTTATTACCAACCAACACATTAATTTTAAGTACATTTCATATTTACAGTCTTGAGTTAGCTACTAAAGCCTTATATCTAACCCCAAACTCTAGGAAAAAAAGTGTTCGTTCTACAAAATTCACACAAAAATACATTAATAAAAATACATAAATAAATTAACAAAATAATAATAATAATTCAATAACCACAAAATTATTCAGGTTTGGTTAATTAAGTATAGTTGGGTTTAGTTAAGTTAGATCTGATTAACTGGCCTTGTCTTGCCCTGCTTTGCCTTGCCTTGCCTTGCCTTACCCTGCCCTGCCCTGCCTGCCTGTCTGCCTGCCTGCCCTGCCTTGCCCTGCCCTGCCCTGCCTTGCCTTGCCTTGCCTTGCCTTGCCTTGCCCTGCCCTGCCCTGCCCTGCCCTGCCCTGCTCTGCCCTGCCCTGCTCTGCCCTGCCCTACCCTGCCCTGCCCTGCCTTGCCCTTAATCAACACAACTCATGATAACTTGACTCAACTTACACTTTCATTACTTATTTACTACCAACACATTTTCAGGAGGCTTTCAATGTTATATACACAAACACATCAAAGAAAAGACTGTGAATAAATATATGCTCAATAATATTTACCAAAACCACACACACACACATACACACTGACAGATCCTCATAGTAATAGTTGCTCTTTCAATCTGATGTATTTTTCCAAGTAATTTCTCTATGAATGAAATAATGGGATGTCGTGTGTCTCACTAACTTTACTTTTAAAGGGAAACAAGAATACGCAAAAGTTTCCTTGTTTTCCTTCCTTCTTTCTCAACATACAAATTCTAACTAGTACTCAGAAGTCACGTCAGGAAGCTACACAAGACACATCACCTAAGAAAAAATACCTTAATAATAGTGTGTGTATCTTCCACTTCATCTGAATCTAAATTAATGATGTGATTCCAGAGATGTGTGTGTGTGTGTGTATGACTGTCTTGTTCTGTCCTAACAGTAACTCTATCTGTATGTATGACTGTATAATTATCTATTGTATTTTTTCTCCTCTTATTGCTGATACACTAAACTCATTTATTCTACAGTAACCTTACCAGATACAAACACAAATGAGAAGGAAGGAAACAAACTTTTAACCATAGAACACAAACGCACTAGTGAAGACAATAAACAAGACGAGGCAAACTTTTTTTTTACCCCAGAACATAAATACAAACAGACCCAACTTTAAGACATAGCAAGTCACCTTATGTTAGTTGGAATTCTTTTTTCTCAATGGACACCCACAGACACAACATTTTGGCCAAACTTAATACACCTTGAACACACACACACACACCAATTACCACAACCACACTACCACAGTTAACCCAATTCTTTCCCATTACTAAAAAAAAAAAAAAACATACCATTCACCACAACCACCACACCACACTACCACAGTTAACCCAATTCCTACCCATTACTAAAACACACACACAAACACACACACCACCACCACCGCTGTAAATAAGGTCATCTGTAACTATATCTAAACAGCTGATCGCCACCACCACCACCACCACCACCACTATGCCAACCTTAGCATATGTATATAACACACACGTTAAGGGACACACCTAGGCTCCCGCAGCTCATCCACACGTAATTTTAATCATTTATTAAGGTGAGGAGGGTAAGGGCGGGCGACGCGAATGGTCAATGACTCCATTTTCTGCCACAGCCTCGCACGTAGCGCCCTCTTCCCCTCCACTCCTAACTACCACCTACTTCATATTTATCCTTCATTCTCCCTCTCCTCACAACATTCCCCCGTGGTGGTGCCCTTGGCAGTCACACATGGGAGGGAGTGACGCCCTTACGCCCTTGATAGGTACGCCAGGTAGCCATAGGAGGCGTGGAAGCGGTATTGTAATGTATAGAATATTTAGTTTTATACAATGGCCGTCTTGAGGGTGAACATCAATTACTTCTAAACCACATGACACACGGCTCCACACGCCTTCCACACACCTCCACATGCCTCCACACAAACGACACCCGCGCCCTTCCACCCCCCCACTGCATTATCACATCCATTAGAGTTAAAACACACACCAAAATAGGGTGAGGAGGGAGGCAGGAGTATGAAGGAAGGTCTACTCACCTCCCAAGGCTTCCTGCACCGAGTTATGGCGGCAATAACCCTACAACACTTGAATTAACACTCCAATAACACCAGGAAGGGCCGCTATAAGGGTTAAAAAGGAACACTATCCTTCCCTCACACTAAGACGCGCCACGGACACCCCGCCGCAACACTCACTCTCTACCACACTCTCTACCACACTCCGCGGCCCTACCTAACTAGTGCTGCCCTACCACACCTCACACCACACTGTTATTTAACTTAATATACTGGTTATATGTTAATAGTTTTGATTGGTTTTGGTTTATTTAGTTCATGTGAAGAGGTTTGATACGTTAAAAGCGTATTAATACATAGTGTTAAGAGTGCAGGTCACCCTCCACCCTCCTCCCGCCTGCCACACACTACTCTATTCACATTATTATTAACACTTCTAAGCCATTTTATACGAAACCACTTTGCAGATCGTTGGAGTTTTATGTAACTCAGCTAAATAAATTAATTTCAACCTATTTGGAGGCTTAAGTACTGTGAAAATAGAAGAAATGCATTTGGTACAAAGAAAATGCTGCACAAAACCATTCTCTTTCTTATTTATGGAATAACTTAAAGTAAAATAATGACATCATCTATAACAAGGTTGTTTATGTGTATTTTTGAACGATTCTGAGCAGAGTATACTTTAAACTGTTCGTTTAAAATACTTAATACATAATTTCACTTTAACTGCAAGTTATTGATATAGGAAAAGGAGCCTAATGGTCACTTTCTCCGATGAACAAATTTTTTTTTATTAAAGATATTTATAACAAATTTATATGTACTTGAAGGTTACAATTGTGATACCCTCTTTAATTACATTTCTAAAGATTTCTTGCATATATAATAGTTATTCAACTATACACTTCCATATAAGGTATTGAAAAATTCCTTCTGTTTAACACAATCTTATAGTTACAGTAATTTTTAGGTTATATTACTATTTACGGCGTTGTTCTAATAATTTTTTGTTATACGTCAATTATACATACGAATAAAGAGAAGCCAAGACAAGATGAATGTGAATAAACACGACTCAATGTAAATGTTAATGTTGCGTCATTTTGTCGCCTGTTTACATTTTAGAACAATGTGAACATATTAATAGATGAGTGTGCTAACAAATCAGAGGAATTAGTACTATGATGCCAATAATGTGAATGTATTAATGGAGCAGAGTGTTAATAATAAGAAAGAATAACTATGGGGCCAATATTTGCGTCATACCATTGTCATTTATTCATACGCTTATGTGGGAGAGAAATAACTTTAATACTAACAATCTACAACAATAACCAAACAATAATTATTACCGTGTTGATGGCAGTAAGTAGTGTGGTTTGAAGTATTCCTTTTTAGCCTCCCTACCTCAGTACTGCAAATAATCACGCAACTCTAGACTGTTACGATTTACTGTGCGCTAATAAGAGTGATAGGTGTTCATACCTCGTCCAGCTGGCACAGAACACACCACCAAACAGATATGAGAACCTCCACCTCACCCCTACCCCTACACAACCCTCCCAGAAAGAATGGCACCTCATTTATTTTTCTCCATGAACTATGAGTTGTTTTTTTTTTTACATATATCCAGTAGATATTGGAATATTATTCATTCTAACAACACTACAACCCATTGTCGCTCCCGCTGATTGATTTAGGTGCAGCTGCAAACATATGATGAACTTCATAAAAGCAGCTAAATAGTGTTTGAGGTGCCAGAGGAAACAGAACGTGAGTTGTTCCTCAGCCTAATTAGGATGGCTCGACCTGTTTCAGGCCCCTGTCTCACCTACACATGTCATTACTGTCGGAATTTAGACCTGTATTCACTATGTATCTGAGTTGGCGCCATTACAGTTCACTTGCTCGCACTCACCATCCAGACTTCAACGGGTTCACACCCTTACACCTTCCTCACGTTACCATCAAACTAGTCTCAAGACTTCCCAAAAGAACCCTTATGGTTTTTACATTATAATTAAGCTGTACATAGTTAGCCATGTGTTGCGTAGGCTAAGACAAATACCTCTTTGGATCCAACAATGAAGGGGAAGTTAGCCCGAAGCTGTTTGAACTGACACCCTCACTCCGTCCTCACCTTGTCAACCTGAACGAAGGTTAAGTACAACAAATACCCTATGAGGGGATTAGATGTCCACTTCAGTTATTCTCAATAGATATAGGATCCTACTATCAAAGGCCTCGATTATTTCATGTGTGTTCATCTTTCCAGTTGCAGGTTCGAAGCTTCAGTAAATGGATTTAAACTGTTATAGACTGAAATGCATTGATTTTATCCAAACCATAATTATAATTCTCATTCAAACTTTGTGGTATTGTGGTAAGTTCCCACAATTACAATGTTGTTTCGTATTCTCTATGATGGGTAGTGTATTACATGTTAATCATTCTTCTCTTATTCACATCCTCAACATTATTATTCTCTTCCCTGTCATTCTTCTCTTATTCACATTCTTGACACTATTATTCTCTTCTTCACATCCTCGGCACTATTATTCTCTTCTGTCATTCTTCTCTTCTTCACATCCTCAACACAATTATTCTCTTCTCTTCTTCACATCCTCAACACTATCATTCTCTTGTCATTATTCTCTTCATCACATCCTCGGCACTATTATTCTCTCTCCTCTTCTCTGCAACACATTACCAACCAATCACTTGTCTCCCCAGCTTACATTATCTACCACGTCCACCTCTGCAACACACAACATCCAGCCTTAATTTCTTCAATCATATATCATTTCACTAATAACTTTTTTATCTGCTTCAGTGTATAGTTTTGTTTTTCGTAGCTCAGAGAAGTGTTTCACTATTTTAATGAAGGGAGAATGTTTGTGTATGATACAGTTGAATGGGGAGCGATGTGAATGGATGAATAGAGCTGCAGAGAAGGGGATGGATGTGTTTTCATGTTACCAGGCATTGAAGTGTTAGTCAAGGGTTATGCTGTGAAACTGACCCTCATGCAGTGTGGTAAGTTGAGGATCAGTGATTAAAGGTGATTAAATAATAACACCGTACTAGGCATCTATAGACTATACAGTTCTGCTAAGGTTAAAGAGAGCACTGCCCCTCTCACCAAGAAGTTGCCGTTAGCCATGATCAAACTCACAATCTTTAGGTCACGAGCCGAGCAATGTACCACAGAGACACTCGGCTTCTGACATACAGGTGAACAAAGCTTGTAGGGTCCAGTCTCCATATCTCATGTTGTCAACTTTCGCTTTAAATTTATGAATATTTTTGGCCTCGACTGTTTCCGTTTATGTGTGTGTGTGTGTGTTGCAGTATTACTAACACCATTGTAAGCTGGTGCATATCAGGTTATAATAAGGTCATAGTCTTTCAACACAAGGCAGCCTGATGTAGTGTTGCAGACTGTCACCCAAACAAACACTTCTTCAAGCATGGTTTTAATTTGTCCACATTACACACTGTGGTGTTTCAACATATCAAAAACACCCACGGCTGCTGTCCCTTCTAGTCATAATTTCACAACAATCCATTTTCCCCAAATATAATCTCTCTTTAGATTAACCTGTCTTATAAAATACTAATATGCATCTCTGTAGATGGGAGGAACACTCAATAATTATGAAGTGAAAAAGAAGCTAATTAAGTTATCAAAATCTTAAGTAAAGTCAATGATTTTGCATTATGAAAACATTTATATGGTTATGTAAAACTGTGTACATCAATGACATGCAATCAGTGAGTCACACAATGATGGATGAATGTCTAGTGAACAATGATATTCCACAACATATTTTGATGACCACTTACTTAGTTTACTTGTGGTATTTAGAGGGTGTTCCTCATAGGTGTGTTGGTCCACCAGTGCTGCCATCCTAAAGGTGTTGGTGTCTGAGCCTTAACTGGTCTGGCACTGAGTTTGTGGTTGCTCTGCAGTTTGCTGTATAGCCAGGAACTGGAGGTTCGTCTGGGAGCATCCGTAGAAAGTTGTCCAGTTCTCTCTTGAATTTATCTACTGAACAACCTGTGAGGTTCCTTATTTTCGTTGGGAGGGCATTGAGGATGACATGGCTGTGCTTTTTTTGTTTTTTTTACCACTAATGCCTCTCACCCTTTGAGGATTCCATTAAGAGGTGGTAATTGGGCACCCGCACCCACACCCACATCCACACACTCCTTGCTTCCTGGAGTCCTCTCATTCCAACCTTCCCTCCCTGAGCCCACAGTGGTGCAGTATGGTGTTGGTGATGCCGTGGCAGGACAGTGGTAGCACCTAACTTAACCTTTACACAACAGGTACTCAAACACGTCTCTGATAGACTTGATTTAATCTGAGTTAGAGGATGAAGACTCTGATTTGCTGCTACTACTGCTGCTGCTGCTGCATTTGCTTCTCCTTCTTCTACTTGAACTTTTGTGATCCTTTTTCTTTTTCTTCTTCTTCTCTTTGTGTTTCTTACTCTTCTTGTCTTTTTTTTTTTTCTTCTCCTTCTTAATCTTGGATCTGGACTTATGTTTGTGTTTCTTTGTAGTACTCTTACTCTTCTCTCCTTCCCTCACCACCCAGCCAGTGCCTTGAGGCCTTGGTGCCGGTGCCGCCTCACACGTGGCCACAGTGACTAGTGCGGCCGGTGGGCTGGACTGGATCACTTGGGCTCTGTTCTTGAGGTGACTGGGAGCAGGGGGACCATAAGTATCTTCAGAGTCAGTGGAAGATGATGAAGAGTCACCATTTGTTGCCTTCATTTGACCTGCCTTTATCACTGCCTCTGGCCATGCGTGTTTGACCTGTTCAACCTGTTTGACCTGTTCAATCTGTTTGACCTGTTCGACCTCCTGTTCGACCTCTTTGTCTGGGTCAACTGGCTTCTGGTTCCTGTAGCTGTTGAGAGCCACGAGGTCAACATTAGCAAATATTCCCTGAGCCACCGGAGCAGGCTTAGTAGTGGGCGGATCTTTCTTCCTGGGGATAAAGGTGAGTTTAGAGATGTCTTCAGGCTGGTTAGTGGTGGGCTTGATGGGCTTCTCGAGGGGCTCTTTGATGGGCTCCTTGATGGGCTCCTTGGTCTGGCTGGGGAGGTTCTCACTTAGTGGTTCAAAACGGCTCACCTTGCGCTGCCCTGCCTTGGTGGTGAAGGTGGAAGGGGTGGTTGAGGTGGTTGTAGTGGTTTGCACATTCTCTGCAGTAACATTCTTGGCATTCCCTCCGTCATATGTTGTGGCTCTCGGCTCTGAGGAAGTGATGGGATGGGAGGAGCCACTTGGAGGGGAGTGGTGGTCCTCGTCCCTTTTTGAAGAGGAAGTGTTCTCCTTCTCACTGTCTGAGTCTGAGTCTGAGTCCTGGAAGATTGCCTTGAAGAGGTCCATGGTTGGCGGTCCATCCACGGGAACCTGTGAACAGAGTATGTATAGAGTGAAGGAAGAACACCTGCTCACTCACAAAGGCTACTCATAGGTGTTCAAAGGTTTTCAGTGTCTGGGCTATACAGTAAACCCTCTATAAATCCGATCAATTGGGGAGAACCCCTTGCCAATATATCCGAAGATCCGATTTATCCAATTTATCCTGCTACACACGCAAAATCACTAAAACACTTTTTAGCATCCAAACTTAATACATATACTACAGATAATAATTGTATTTTTAATCTTACCTGTATTTATGTATGTTACTTCTATGCTCTGTCATCAAATATAACTTCTGGAGCTTTGGGTGTAGTGACGGGAATTGTGTGTGTGTGTGTGTATTTGAAAGCCGAAAGAGCCGGCTCTATTGAGTGAACGAGAACGAAAGAATCGGCTCCCTGAAAAGAGTCTGAATTCCCATCACTAAAACTGACCGAGGAGCAACGTGCATCAGCGTGGGTGGCTGGTTTGGCGGGAAACTATACCAGATGCCCGCCGCATATATCGCTGCTGTCCGATTTAGATCAAAATAATCCGGTGGCTATATAGAGTCCGATTTATCCGATATCCGACTTATACATATCCGATTTATAGAGGATTTACTGTACTTATATAGCGCCTCAGTGGTGCAGTGTTTAGCATGTCTGACTACGAATACGCTGGCCTGAGTTCGATCCCAGATGTAGGCAGACAGCGCACAGCTCACCCAGCTGTTCATCCTCCCAAATGGATTGGTAGATAAATGGGTACCCAGGGAAACCTGGGGAAGGTAAACTGTGGAAACTTTGATGTTACATTGGCCCTGTGTAATGTAATGGATTTATTTCCACCACAGGCTCAAAGGTCAATGTGGAGGGAGATGAGTGCCAGCACCTATGTGCAGCTGCAGCATGTGCCAACACTTTTACTATACTTGTCTTGCTAGTATCATGATGAAAATTATACATTGAAGCAGGTAATGTAAGCCACAGGAGGGCTGGCTGAGGCCTTGCTGTGGAAAAAGTCATAAAAAGGTGATAGACGTTGACAAACTGGAAAACCTAAATATTGCATGCAGTGAGAAGTGTAAATGTAAGTAAAGGTGAGCCTGTGTAAGGTAATTATACATTGTTTTGCTTGAATGGTTTCTCTTTCTTTGAGTTCAGTTTCAGTTTCTTTCTTTAGTGTCACCTTACACGTGTGAAAGCATTAGTTGCACTGAAACATAAAATAACCACAAACATATGAACCATAACTTAACAACTTGCCTTCAGACCGTAATCCTCCGGCCTGTCATCTAGCTGTCCCTCTCCCTCCTCCACCATCTCCTGCTCCTGCTTGTCTTTCTCCTCTCTGCTGCTAGATGTCCTCAGGCCGGCTGTCTCTTCAGTGTAGGTGTCGAAGCTGTCAAACAAAGACAGCTTCTCCTTCTTGGCCTTGCGGACCCCAACAAAACGAGAGCTACCAAAATATCATGAATTATTTAGTATTCCTAAGTGATGGAGGTGTTACAATGCATGATTCTGTAATGCTTGTACATCATAAGAGGTTACTTAGTGGTATAATGGCAAGGGGTTGGGATAGTCTCACCTTTAAAATTTTTACCAACTAATACACAATGAAAATGATGACCCAGGACAATTTTTCTTTATTGATTGTCACTTCATTTACGAGTAGAAGTTACACCTTAACACATCCCAACACATTCAAACACACCACAACACACTTATGACTCTACCAACACACTCTAACACACCCACAACCCCAGCAAAACACTCAAACACACTCACTCCCACATTACCAGCAACACACTCTAACGCCTCTACAATCCCAGCAACACACACTAACACACTCATATCCACAACACACTCACATTATCCCCAACACACACTAGCACACGCACAACTCTACCAACACACTCCAGCACGCACTCTGGGTAAGGGTTGGGCACATTGAAGCGCCGGCACAGGAGGGAGTCTGGGTACCACTCTTCAATGGTCTGCGTCAGCTTCCCGAACATCCCCGAGCGTGCGGCAGCCGTGCTCTCGTCGCCAGGCTCAATGGGGTCCAGCAGGCCACCCGTACTTGCCTTTGGCTCTGCCTGGAGAAGGTTTTGTAGTGTAGTTTTACATGTATATACTGTAGTTTTATAAGTATGTTCCTTAAGAAAGATGTAAGAGCCTGATCCAATGCAAGTTTCTTTTCTGTATTACACAAAAAAAATTCAATAAAGTATATATTATTATTATCATTATTATTATCAAAATTAAATACATTCAGAATCATTATGTTTGTGTGTGTTGGAGCTGAGATATTTCAACTTATCATCATCTAAGTTACTACCATTACCAATTCAAACAGCAGATAAGGATGGTAGATTAATTAAAGACTGCTATAAATAATCCCAACACCACTACCTGCAGAGTGAATATTTGTATTGGGATTTACAAAGGCAATACAGTGGAGTGTTTCAACGTTTGCTCACCTTTGGAATATTGACATTGAGCCCATCCTTGAGTGTTTGGTCAGTGTCTGAGGTGGCAGCTGTGACGAACCTGTAGAAGAGGGCAAAATGAAGGTGGTGGTGGTGGTGGTGGTGGTGGTGGTGGTGGTGGTGGTGGTGGTGGTGGTGGTGGTGGTGGTGGTGGTGGTGGTGGTGGTGGTGGTGGTGAGATGTGGGAAAAGGAATACATAAAAGTGGTTGAGAGTATGAAGGAAGAGAGAAAAGTTTTATGTGATGCTGTGTAAAAAGTTATGTATGTGAATGTGATGTAAGATTAACAGAACGGGAAGGAAGTAGGAAAAGCAGAGAGATAAATAATTGAGTGCATGACATGGTGGCAGCAACAATCTCTTGGAGGGAAACTTGGATATTTTCATGCAAAAGTTAAATTGAGGAATATTCAGCCACTGCCACAAAGCATGCATTCACTTGACTGGACACAAATAATCTACTAGTATTGGATGACAGAACAGGAGTGGGACATGAAGGGAAACTAAAAAAAGACCAGATGCTTAAAAAATAAAAATAAAAATAAATAAATAAAAAATAAAAACACACACACACACACTCACCGCGTTGCCATAGAGGATACAAGTGGCTGGAAGAGCTTGGCGGCACGGCTGAACTCCTGCACCTCTCGCTCCCTCTCCCACTCTGTCATAGTCTTGGGCTGGGCCAGGTAGAAGCGGTCTGGAGGGCAGGACACAAAGCACCAGTGTTAGGATCTGTACCAGCTGTATGTTCTTTCTTGGGCATGAAACAGAGGTGTTCCTGGTACCAGAGCCATGAGTACCAACACATAACTCATCACCCAACACTAAAAGTTCCCCACCATTACAGCTTCAATGGATGCCACAACACCCACCACCACACACACTCACCTTTCTGTCGTCTCTCCTTCATCCTCAGGAACAGTTCATAGCGTTTCTGTTTCTCCGGCACACTTGCAAACGGCTTGAAATCTGTACCGAATTTTTTGTCAGAGTTTTGGAATTCCTCAAAGATTTTGTCCACTTCTGAGGTATCCATAGTTTTCTGGGCATCTTTGGGAGGTATTGTTGGCTGCTGGTTCTGTCCTTTGACTCCTGACCTTATCTGATGGTACAAAGTGGTCAAGGGAATCAATGGTTACGTCTCTTGATATTTTTTACCTTTTTACAATGTTCATAATTCCTTGAGTTTAGGAATTTTTTTCCGTTAAGTGGATTTTCAGAGTATTACTAAAAGTTTAAAAGGATGACTATTATAGTTATTATCATTATGCTTCTTCTCATCTTCTATTTGGGTCTTTCCTTTTTTCATTTGATTTTTTATTATCCTATTAATATCTTTAGCAAAACTTGAATACACTACATAACTAAACTAAACAGTGTGCATAAAGTAATCAGCACTCAACCAATTTCCTTGTAGAGAGAGAAAAAAAGAGAAAAAAAAATGCTACCGACACAATAAACTGCAAGTGAAATAGATCTGCTACTCCTGCACACATTATTCTACCTGGTTTTGTTTCTACATTAATCATAGTGTGGTGTACTGACTCAAAAGATGAAGGTACACATGCCATACAACTTGCTACCACAGTACTCACTTATACACACACTTATCTGCACCTCTACATGCACCAATAACATGAAGAGGCAGCAGAGTACATACATACATACATACATACATACATATATACACATACATACCTCAATAGTAGCTTTTGGTTTCTCTTGAATGATGTGTGCACGATGTTCTGCCGTCATGCTGTGGCGACCAAGACCTCGAAGCTCACTCTCTTTGCGCTCAAACCTGCACAGTAAACCACACACTCACTCAAAACTTAAGGCAGTCATACAACGTAGGCTGTGGTTTAATGAAATAATGCAATACATATAACATTAATGAATCCCACTAAATGTTTTGATAATGTCTCTTCTACCCTAGATTTATTTTGACAGCCGGCCATTTCTTAAACATGTGGGAGATGGACAGCTGTATAAATATCATAAACAAAAGGGATATGTTGTTATATAAGTGTAATTGTTAAACTTTCCTAAATGTCCTACAATATACCTTCATAAAATAAATACATAAAATAAAATACACTGACAATATAATCTATGGCCTTAAAATAAGAGAAACCCATTGAAATATATCTGACAGGACAAAGTCTATATTAAACATTTTGTTATTACAGAAATTTCTTAATTAACATGAGTATTGTGTTCCTGGAGTGTTCGCGTATTTTAAATGTTGCGTAAAGTAAACATGATTTTCCCATATAGTGAATACATGTAAAGTCTATTCCATCTCGTTATTCTAAAGTAATCATGTAATTAAAGCAAAAATACTGTCATTTTGACATCATGTTAAACCAATAATGCATGCTTTACATTTGTGTAAAACAAGTTTACTGTATATGCATAAAAAAAACCCAGAGAAATTAAAAGCAGAGCGAAGGGATCCTCAAACAAAAACATACAATCAATTCTACCATACTGAGAGTTACTACTATTCCTGACCACACTCTTAGAAACCTTGGCTGTAAGTAACAAGTTATAATAAGGATGCAAGCCAAGTGGACGTACCTTCGTCTGCGTGGCTTGTGTTGGGGTGTGTAGCCTGGTGGAAGGGTGGGGGGAGGGTACACCTTGTGCTGCGGCAAAGACTCGCTACTCAACTTGAAGCCGGCTATTGCCTTCACTAGACCCAGAACAGCCTGAGGAAAAGTTAAGCTAGCAACACAGGTACAAAAACACTAATAAACAAACAGACATTGAAACACACACGTTATATCTATTAGAAAGAAGAAAATATGAAACAGTTTCTAAGAGGATGAATATTTATAGCAGCATCTTCCTAAACAAATACACACAAATCACAATAGAAAAAAAAATTATCATCATACAAAAAATCTACATAAATATGAACCGTATCAAAAAATTAAAAATATTTAGTGGAAAAAATAAAAGATTCCATATTCATTACTTACTCTGTTGTGTTGTCCTAGCTTGCCTTGTCCCTTATCCTTGGCATCCTTCCCTTCCCCAAAGTCATAATTGCTCATGTCCTCGATGGCATAAATGTCCTCGTCTTCATCCTCAAATGCACCCACACCAAAGGCCTGTAGGGAGGAGTGAACACATGGGTGGAGGGAGGGAGGAAGACACAAAGTACAAACACATGGGATGTAACACTACACAACACTACACTCATAACCTCACCACAGATGTAATTAATACCAAGATGATTTTTTTTTCCATACAAGAATAAAATATAATACAGTAATCCAGTTCAGTGATACAGGAATGAAATGTATAACTTCAATAAATCCAACAAACACCCCAATTAATGCTTCCTCTTTACACTATTTATTAATGATGTTTTAATAATACCTCTGTCACCACTAATTCAATGTCTTCCTTCCAAAGCCTAACTGGATTAACCATTTTACTGAATTAACCAGATAAGGTCACGTAATAATAATTCAACACAAACAATAGAAAATAATGAAGGTGTGTCGTACTTGTCCTTTGATGAGCAGCTTCTTCTTCTTCTCGGTGATGGACAGAGGTGCTGAGTCAAACAGGTTGATGTGTCCGCCCAGAACAGGAGTACGGGAGAGGGGTGTGTAGCCCAGCCCAAACTGGTCCACCTTAGGTTCAACCATACTCAGTTCCGGCACGTCAGAAGGAGCAAAGGTGATGTCTTTCAGGGTCTCGTCATCACTGTCATCACTGCCGCCCTCGCTCTCACCTGCCCCAGCTGTGTGAACCCGAAAGTGGTGGTGAATAAACATATATATAAATAATCTTGGTAAAAGTGAAAAGATAAGAGGCATGTATGTATTATTTAGTTATCCCTATCATTATACTCTGCCTTCCTCAACTTGGCATCGTAAGGGCGAAGGTCATGGTAAAGGAACTAATGTATAAAAATGTCTGGAAACTACAAGTAAATTTAAAGTAAAACAACCAGCTATGCAAATATTATTAATGTCATACCATTAGCCATTTATCTCATGTTTAGGAAAAAAGGGAATTCAATGAAAGGCTAAAACTGATCACCAAATGTACAATGACACAGGACTCCATCATTGTTACTATCACATCACACATACATCAGTCACGCCTTCCTTCCTCAGGCACCAGGAGGCAGGACGGATCATGAAAGGAAAACAATAAACAAGAAGGAAGCAAGGAAAGTCAGTCTGGAAAGAGACAAATAGAGGAAGCAAATCGGAATAGGCATCAAGACATACATACAGACATATACCTTACACTAACAAGGCATAACAACCCTTCAACACAACCAGTAGTGGTTTGGGCTCACCTCTTGGTGCTGATCCTTGGTTGGCTAGTAAGCGCCGCTTCTCCTTCTGGGCCGACACCTTCTGCCGACGACTGACTCTTGGTCCAACACCCTGGCCGGGCCGCCACCCAAGGCGACGCAGCAGCTTCATGCCCATGGTGTCCCTGCACACACACACACACACACACACACACACACACACACACACACACACACACACACACACACACAAACACCAAACAATGAGACAAATCATGTTTACTCAACACATACTCATCTACTTCCATGCTAATACATTATTTTCGTCAAGTTTCATGTAAATATTATCCTTAATTCATTTCTGTAATCATCATCATCATCATCATCATTGTTTGGAAGGCAGGATTCCTTTAGATCAGTGATTGTGATATGAAGGCAGTTTGTCAAGCAGTTTTGTTATTTTCAGCTTGTTTATCCTTCCTAAGTACCTTGCACACACCACATGGCCAAACACCATCATATTAGTTTACATTACATTAACTCTCAATTCCCTACATTCTATATTTTCTTGTTCCCTCCTGAACTTCTTCATATTTTAGATATTATCAAAAATCAGGAAAAATTCATCTATGTATAGCAGCTGTCTGTTGACAATCACTTACAAAGTCATTCACTCTCACACTTATACGTGAGTCAAAGTACAAGTTCATTAACACCTCACCTCCACCACCCACTCATCTACTCTTAATATTCACACAAACAAACAAACAAACACCAGTCAAAACACAACCTCTCGCTCAACTCCATTGGTGGAGGTAATAATTAAATAACTAACTAACTAAATAAATAAATATATACATCTAAATACGATAAATATATAAATAAATAGAACTTCACCTAAAACTATATTTGAACAATGAAAACATCAAAGAGTAGTTGTGTTTTTCCTTGATGTGTTTTGGTTCAACACACAACACACAGTCACCTGGTGGGTGTGAGCAGCTCCTCCAGGACAGGTGTGCCGGGAATGGGTCCAGACGAGTCAGTCACTTTCTTCCTCTTCATTGGTCGGCTGTCATCAAAGTCAGCAGAAGCTCGGATCCCTTGAGGTGCAATACCAAAAGCCTCCAGATCCTGAGGGAAGGTTTACAGTGATGACAATACATGTGATTCACCCAGACGAGCCTCACACCATGCTGCAGGTCATCAACTATCACAATGGTTCTCCCTAACCTAACCTAACACACCCAAATATACACCATTTAACCTCACATCCAAGAGCTTATATCATAACTATTCTCATGACTCACTATGGGACACCACTTCCATTTGGACTTAATTTTTTTTATAATTTTGTATACCCTGTGTGCTGTCAGACAGAGACACCCTGACAATGCCTTTACTATCACTCACCCAACACCTTAAGAACAGTAAATACAATACTATCTGAACACATCAATATTGCACACCTCTTCATCCATAAAGTCTTGAGGCCTTGACTGCTTGGCCTCGTTGCGCTGCCCTTTGGATGACACGAAGGTTGCCGGGGCCCATCCCTCTTTGGTCCCCACGGAGTTGAAGTAGCCAGCTGAGAATCCTCCCGTGAAGGCTCCATGGAACCTGTTTGAATAAAATTATATCAGTCGGTTTGAGAATACATAAATGTCGTACAGATTTTTTTTCTAGCATACAGAGTTCTTTATGTAAAATTAAGTCAGGAGGTGAATGTGGGATCTTTAACGGAGTTTCAGGCCAAGAGAATTAGTAAGTTCATAGAAGCAGCAACCATGAGAGTAACACTAGGAGACAGTAAAGGATAGAACACTGTGACAAACTGACAGACTGAAGAGCGGTCCACTCCATACCAATGCCTGTTCCTAGCAATGCCCTTGAGGGAGTAGTCATCCTAACACATTCTAGTCTTCTTCATCACAGTCTCTCTATTTCACACATTCCAACACTTTCTCTTCACACTTTTTATATGACTGAAAACAATTAAATAAAGGAGATTTGATAAGACCAGCAGTATTTGGCTCCACTTTAAGTAGTAGTGGTATGTGAGCAGTGCTTCACCAAATACGAGACAGACTCAATATCTGAATTATTAATGTATGGACAGTAATTCAGCTACAGATTACATGACATCTCTAATTAAGATTCTTAGTCAAGGAAAGGTCAAACAAAGAATGCTAAATGTCAAAGAAGAGGTCACCTTTTAAGTGTTTTAGAAAAGGAAGGATAAGTGTAGGAGGCTTGTACTTAGGTGAGAAGTGGAGAATATGAGTTTTTGAAGCATTGAGATCCACTTGATGGCATCTCTGCACCGACTGCCCTTGTCAGGGATTGAAGAATGGAGTCATCAGTATAAAAGTGAATAGGACACAGATTGGGTGGTATTACCCAGTACAACTCCAATATTTATAGGCTTAAAAGAACATATGCCTATAATCTAAGAAAAACAAAGATAATTCACTGAAAAAACTTTGTAGGTAAGTAAAGAGAGAACGAGAAAGAGAGTAGCAGCATTGTGATGAATGTGATGCTACATTCTGAAGTGGGCAAGTCTCCTTTCACTTTGCCCGACCTGTTCATCTAACAAAAAAAAAATTGTGACCTCACAAATAAGCAATCATTCCTAAAGCTTTAACTGCTTTAAAAAATTTTCTTGCATATCTTTATAATGTTTCCTGTATGTACAAGGATTCAATAACTTTCACAATGACACACAAACAATTGAAGGAGAAGTATGTTCCTTAAAAGCCAAGTGTGTGTGTGTGTTCCTCACCTTCTTCGTCCCTGCTTGTCAGTAACAACCTGGTCCTCCAGCCTCGGAGCCTTGTGTGCCCGCACGTCATCTGAGCCAAAACATGACAATCAACTCCAAACACCTTATATATCACCTTACATACTATTCTATACTTAAGCACAATACAACCTGGGATGCACTTTGTAATATCTCGTCAAAGTGAAAATATTGCATTTTTTTTTTCTGTGGAGGGGTGGGGGCCGTCGCTATAATATATACAACTAGTTCCCAGATAATGATACAGTCTATCTTCTAATGTATAAGTATATGTCACAAAATATGATATTCGAAGTATATATGATATGTCGCAAATATGCAATTAACGTAGATTATGATAATGTTACAGTAGAATAAAATTCTATTTTATTGCTATGACATCCTAGATGACAAATATATCCTAATTATTGTAATTTAGAGGGAGTGCTTATGCCTTACACACATATCATTGAAAACATCAAACTTTTAAGATCTTTTTGAGGCAATAAAAATATATTCCTAAAAGTGCAGCCTGTCATGAGGTGTTTCCAGGGTGGGATTTACCTGCTTGTGTTCCCCAGACATTACTCATCTGTGGTACTCAAGATTCAAAGAAATGTTATAGCTAATTGTTATGTGTTATATGTTTTGTTTTATGTTATAGTACGTTATATACCTGATTATATAATGATAATATCTAGTGTACTCTTGAAACAAGATTACACTCTGGCACACTGTGCGATAAATTAGTTTCAGTGTGCCACCAGATACCCGTGGGCTCAATGGCCTACTGTGTCTATTGGTAAATCCTGTCTCTTATTTCAACATTGTACGGACTAATAAAGTTAGGAAGTGCTTACAGATACAGCAGCCGTACGAATAGGGGATGACAATGGGATACGGTTGCCGTATCTGTAAGCACTTATAGGCTTACAGGTACGGCAGTCCAGAAGATAGCCTAGGTATGGACCAACATGTGTCCTGGTGTTTACTCTTCTCATGTATGTATTACAACGTAGTAGGAAGCATGACCCACCTTCAGACAGGTCCTCGAGGCACGTCCCGATGCACACCACGTCATCCTCATCGTCATCCATGGCACTAGCACTCACTCATCTGTTGCCTCCACCACCAAGCCCACCACACCCACTGTCACTCTTCAATCCTGTAACACTTGTCTACTCTAGTTCTTGGTGTTGTTTAGAGGTGTGAGGTTGAATTGATGTTGCGAGGTTGACAGACGAGGCAGCTATCACGTCTTGATAACAGGTTAGGTGGTGGTGGTGACTGGTGAGGGCCGAGCGGTGGAATTCTGATGCTTTTAATAACGTGGATACATAGGTGGTTCAATTCAACCACTCGTGTAGTATTGTTTATTTATGTGTTGGCCTTTGTTGGACTTGGACTTGGGTTTGGAGTTAGAAGTTACTCAGTGTATGTATGATCTTGATGTTGATGTTAGAAGTGATTAGTTTTATCTTAAGTCAGTCGTGTATAGTGTTTCTGACTGAAATGGGATGTAAAATTATTAAAATGGTTGCAGTCAAGACTCGCAACCCAAATCCAAGCCCATTTCCAGATTCACAACCTACAAGTCCAAGGAAATAAATTTAACAATGGGTTGTGGTGGGGTGGTGGGGTTAACCGCCACCCCAAATTGTTGACCAACCCCAAAAAATCCCCCTCTTCCAACATCTATGCTTTATGCAACTTACCTAAATGTTCCGAGTGTTAAATTTACTTTGCGCTGAACCTTACCAGTGACCAAACAATAATGTAAACTAACATGACGGTGGTGCGAATAGCTGATTAGAATTACATTGTGCAAGACGGTCGTGTGGATATACTTTTTCATTATATGCTCGACGATCGTGTTATATCATCGGTTTCTATCTCTCTCATCTCACTCTGAGTCTGATACGCTCGTCCTCCCTATCATAGCAGTCATAATGCACTTTTTTTTATTTAAATAAATCCATATTCACACTGCTCCTTAACACATCTAGGTAGTGTATTATACAACATTACAGCACAATCCTTAAAATTTTAACCCCCATATCAATATTTCACTTCAATTATTCCACCCTATTACCCCATAAAAAATACTTGATGCACTCAAATTAAAAAACTCATATCTCATAATAAATAATACAAAAAAAGAATACATTTTACGTTATAGTTATTAATAGACATAGAATATTAATAGAAACGCAATATTAAAATGAAGTCGGTAGAAGACCAAGAGAGTAGAGACAAAGGCCACAAGAAGAAGAAGAAAGAAGAAGAAGGCGCAACACAACATGTTCAAGAAACGCAAAAACTTGAATATACGACAAAGGCGGCTGAGTGAGGAGGAGGCTGTATTGGAGGGCGAGGGTGGAGGAGTTATTAGCACCGATGACAGTAATTCCAACCTGGTACCAGCGGGGAAGAAGGAGAAAAAGAAAATCAAAGAGAAGACTGACGCCAAGAAACAATCTGTCCTGAGTTTTGAAGATGAACTGGAAGGTAAGCGTGTTGTGTTCTGTGTGCTGTGGAGGATGTGGATGTAGTGGGTGTTACGATTAGGAACACACTCGTCCCTAACTACCAAATTGTGTGCTTAACAATGGTATCTTGTCTTGTGTTGTGTTATCTTGTTAAGGTGTCTTAACCACGGTCCACTTGGGAGTCCACCGCCTCCACACCTGTGCCTCGACCTTATGTTCAATCTTGCATGGTTCAGCCCCATTCAACACCTCTCTTCACTGCCCTCTCATGCAGCCCAACTGTCTTCATTACATTTGCAGTTCTCTCTTCCAGCTGCATTGGAGGTAATTCTGGATAATAAGTCCGCCAACCCGATTCCCCCCCCCCCCCCCCCCTATCCCTTCAAACAAGCTTGGGGGATCCTGGGGAATCGGGGGTTTTGGGGGGGATGAAAAATAAGCGAAATATGGGCCTTCAAAAAGCAAAGAAAATTTCGAAATTCCCTAACCTAACCTAATCTAACCTGAACCTAACCATAACCATAACTTAACCTAATCTAGCCGGGGGGGCTGGGCCCCCCCCTGGATCCCGCCGCTGGGACATTAACCTAACCTAACATAACCTAGCAGAAGGGGCTGCGCCCCCCCCTGGAACCCCCGCTAGGACATTAACCTAACCGAACAAAGGACCTCCAAAATTATATCGCTATGACTTACCGGTGTTGTGTGGTTATTGTTAAGGTGATGGAGGTGGGTAAAGCTTAGCGTATATCTACACGGCACTCCTTCCTGCACTTTTCACAAAGTTTCTTTTCAGGCACTAAACCATGTCTCATTAACAGTTTGAGTAACCCTTCACAGTCCTTGAAATATGTTCCACAAAAATCACCATAGGACAAATAACATCCTTCACAAGAAACGGGAAGATGTTCGTCACGTCTTACTGCATTGATAGCTATAGCAACAACTGACATGAGCCTGTATAGGAACACCTGACCTGTCCCTAAAACAAATGAAAAGCGTATCTGAACCTAGCATGGAAAAATCTAATTGGTAGCGGCAAGAATGGCAGTGACAAGTGACAGCGCAATTGGATGGTTCAGTTCTATAGATATCATGAAATCCTTTTTATGCCATTACCCACAAATCCCAGTCATAAACAAAAGATAATCATTTCAATGTTTACTTTTGACTGGTGTAGAGCTCGCTGGACTTAGAAACTGTTGAATTTCGCCACACTTTCGAGTGCTATTACGGCCACACTAGAAGTGAGCACCTAATTTTTTTTTACGTTTACCACACCACTACCGAGTCTTCTACATGATATGTGAGTTTCGTGTTTGTATGTGACACGGACCTATTCTCCAGTTTAACCGCATTGGGTTACCCTCTCGACTACTTTCCCAAACGTTACTTTTTCATTCATAAACTTAACCTCAACAGTTGGCTGATCACATCCATCTTCATTACTACCTCAATGTCATCAATCACTAAACTAAATATTTGTGACCCTTTCATTTTTTTCCTTCCAGCTGATGATGGCATTATGTTCCAAGAGAAGAAATCCAGCCTCAGCTACAAGTTGAGGAAGGAGATGAAGAAGGAGAAGAAGGAGAAGAGGAGAGAGGAAAAGGAGAAGCAGAGACAGGCAGAGGGGAAAGACAAGTTCAAAGAGAAGGACAAGAATGGGGGCCCCACAGTGTCTGAATTGGTAGGGCGAGATAACCATTGCAGGCGAGGCAGGTGTGCTGGCTGCTTGGCTAGTCTGAGTTGTTGTAGTGATGTTAGTAGGTTATGTTAGGTTAGGTAGTGGTGTAGTGGTTAAAGTGTGAAGGGAGGCTGATAGGGTGAACATTTACAGAAAGGCACATAATGAACGAGAATTGAAAGATAAAAGAAATTAAAGAAGGAAGAGAAACAGATAGATATGGATGATAGGGAAAGAGAGGCTATGGAAGGTTGAGTGTTTAATGATTGAGGAGTGTGGAAATATTGACACAAAATGATGAATGTATTTGAAAAGAGGATAGATTATTGCTACCTCATGTGGGAAGGAAGAGATGAAACGAGAGGAAAGAATGTAGATGGAGAGATGGATAAATCTGAAATGTTAAAGTGTTTGGAGATTATGTGTGTGTGTGTGTGTGTTTGCGTTTGCGTGCATGGCTATCTTTATGATTGCATTTTCCTGTTATGTGGGGATTTAGAATAAGTTTATATGCACTCATTATATATTGTTAAAGGGACAAGAATAGAGGGCTGGGAGTCCATTGTTAGGAACTTTTTTTTACCATAGGACAGGAAGGAAACAGCATAGATTTATATTTGGGTTGTAATTATTTATTGTGCTATGCGAGGTTTGACCAAAGCTTGTGTTGTGTCTCTATATTCTCCTTTATAAGTAAATTTACACCATCTGTCTTCCTCATTCCAGGCAATATTGTGTAATACTCTCTAATACTCTCTCTCTCTCTCTCTCTCTCTCTCTCTCTCTCTCTCTCTCTCTCTCTCTCTCTCTCTCTCTCTCTCTCTCTCTCTCTCTCTCTCTCTCTCTCGTGTGTATGTGTATTTACTTAGTTGTAACATACAGGAAAACTGTCTCGTCTCCAAATCTACTATTATCCAGTTTGCCTTCAAATCATGAATATTTCTTGCATTAATCACTTCTGTATCAAGTTTATTCCAAGCTTCTATACTTTTATATGGGAAGCTGTTTATGTTCCTTGTACATGTAGTCCTTTTCAGTTTCTTCTCATGTCCTTTTGTATTTCTGTCATCCCACACAAACATCTTTGTTTTTCATCATGTCTCCATCCTCCTTTCTCCCACAGGCATTGGTCTTGGGTGGAACATATACAACTACCAAGTCTCTTTTTCTTCCATTTTTCATCACCAACTCTACCTTCAACACCTCTGTCATATCTTCTCCTTTTTCCACCTTTTCCATCATCACATCCTTCCTTATTAACACTTTTACTCTGTCTCCTTTTTACTGATTTCTGTTACGCTTCCATAAATTGTAGTGTCTGTCCCCAACTGGCACATCCTTAGAATCATTAAGTTTTGTTTCTACTAAACTGAATATGTCTGGTTTCTTGGTTCTCAGATAATTGTTTACTTCTGATAATGTTGACACTATCCCATTTATATTTGTGTACAATACCTGCCATCCATTTTCTTTTTCTTTTGAACTGTCTTCTTTTAATCTTTCTCTTGTAGGTATTACTTTTTCACTTTGTGTGTGTGTGTGTGTGTGCGTGAGCGAGTGTGTGTGAATATGAGTGTGTGTGTGTGTGTGTGTGTGTGTGTGTATGTGTATGTGTGAGTGAGTGTGTGTGTATGTATTTCAAGGTGATGCTTAAAAAGTTATTAACAGTATTATTAGTAGAATCTTCTCAACTTACATAATGTGCTTGATAATTTGACACATTATTGCTGAGTTATCTAGACATGTCTCCGCCCTCTACACTCTCAATCAATAGAATTGTACTGCATGTCATTCAGCCACATCACAATGGCTTTCATGGACCTGCCAAGATTGTGTGTACAAATATTTATTTATTATTTTTTCCTTTTTTCCCTCCATTACATACATACTAAATGCCTACAAGGGCAGTGAACAGAAAGAATAGATCACAACACTCAGTCTAATTTTTTAATAACTGTTTTTGTGTAATGTTTGGTGGTCAAGGATGCAACACTACCTCCAACATTCTTTCAGGATGAACTGGGAATTCGCATCATCAATGGGCGAGAGGCAGAGGCCATTGGGGCTCGTCCAGGCGACTCAGATTCAGAGAGTGAGACTCCCGGCCAACACAAGTTCCGGTCAAAAGGGGTCAAGACTCCCCAGTCCCTTGACCCTTGGAAGAAGATATTGCAAAGTAAGAAGACCATTTGTTTGCATAATTTTTTTCTTTTTTTTCTATATCACAAACCCTTAATGCCAGTAGGCTTTATTGAGGCTAAGATGGACTTGCCTCTTGCCTGTTATTTGGCGTAGGTTCAGATTTTTTATAGTGACGCCTCAAATGTTTATGTTCTCTCTTGAATATGTTGAGAACGAGAGAGGCTAATGCTGCTACAGCCTCAGATGCATATAACATTATAAGCCCTGTCTGAGGACAGTATGGCAGCAATTTAGGTAATCTTTAGCCACTTGGCAGTAATACCAAAGAAAGAAAAGTGGCCAGCTGATATCAGGATTCGAACCTGGGATCCCAGATTCGCATACCCAAGCGCTAGACCACTGTTTCCTGGGTTACTTATTATTGAACAGGTGATAGTTGAAGAGGTATAAATTGACATGGTGTGTGTGTGTTTCCTCAGGTGGCCAGATCCCTGATGCCAACATGATTCATGCTATACGTAAGCAGCGGCAGCAGGCCAGGGAACAAGGTGACATGATCCCTATTGATGACACTGTAAGGTGAGACACATCATTAGTGTTGCTAGGATTATTATGATCATATTAAGTATGCTTGATTTCTTGTTCTGTTGTATTTGTGTTTATATATTTGTTTGTCAATTAATTATACGGATAGATCTCGTTTCACACATACTTTATTTACATTAACTCTTCTTGGTAAGTGAGAAAACATTATACAGTGCTGTGTTGTAAGTGATGAAGTGTTGGCAGGGTGGAGGAGGGCAAAAGTCGGCTGGTGAGGGATGACGACAACGACCGCAGTGATGACGAGGAAGGGTCTTCACGCATGGACTTTGCAGTGAACCAGCAGGCCAGGGACAGGCAGCAGCGACAGGAGGCCTTTAATGCAGCACAAGGTAGGATGGACTGACAGTGATGTACAATAATAGACAAGTGGGTTTTAAGAAAAAAATATCACGTTTCATACTACCATCAAATTCTGTGTGGATCGTAAAGGGTGACATAAACATAAAATGATGTAACAAGAGTATGGGAAGCTCCTCCTTTGTGTTCTCCCTTACTAAAAGACAGGACACAAAAGGAGCAAAGAGAGTCAAGTGTCACTGAACTCTAAATGCCTTTCTTAATGGGGATATAACCCAGGTATGTAGAAAGATAGATTACTGTTTTAGCTGCTAGAATACTACCACTGTAATACCTGCGACTTGTAAAATGTGACCAAGAGGTATGGAGCGAGGTGTCTGGAAAGCTCCTTCTCTATTCTCCTACAAGAACACAAGGCAGGTAGGGTAAGGGAGAACGATGTCTCAACAAGCCCTGAAGATGCCTGGTTTCAGCCATCCCCCTTTAAGTAGGATGTAAATCAAGTATATAGATAGATAGTTTTCAAGGAACTGGAGAAATATCTTAATGCAAATATATGAATATGTAATACATGCTTACTGCCTAATATAAGGTAATGCTGCCACCTGCACCTCAGTCTGCTGATGAAACAGTCACGGATGTGTACACTGTTGATACTTAGAACAATTGAGTGTGGTGTTGAGTGTGTGGAGTAATGTATCATAATATGCATTACAAAGAATGTGCTTGGAAATGAGAAGGAAATTAAAAGATCGGTGACATCAACATTTAATTTAGATTATTTATTTTTTATTTCGTGTATTCAATATTTTTCTATGGGAGAAAATTCCTTTTTTATTCATAATTGCAAATTTGCCATTTTTGAATTGGGGCCAAGGACAAAATTATTTAATTTGTAAATTTGAAAATTCATGATCTAATGTCTGTAAATCCTGATTCACCTTTATTCTTGTCATTCATTCATTCTGATCACACTTATTATCACTTTTCATATATATCATATCCACTGCTATAATGCAGAATATATTCTTACCTTTGATTTATTAGTTTCTTTTCCTTCCCTTGCAGAGGATGGCACAGATAACAGTGACCATGAGCGGGAGTGGGAAAAACAACAGCTGCAGAAGGCTAGGGCAAGCGCCAAGGTGTGTGTACCAGGTGTTCTGTTTAGAGTGTGGTAGGCGGTCTTATCAGCCGGGACGCTTGGTAGAGTTATTCATCAACAAAACTTAATGTTATTCATGACGTCACATTTAATAAGGAATAAGGAATAAAGCAATGAAAGCATTGAGCTCATCATTGAGTTCATCATTGTACAACACTGACAATACACACCAGTGAACAGACCATGGCCTGGATATGGGGTTTTAACTGGTCTTAATTGTCAGTATTGTACAATGATGAACCACGTGATAGCCTGCCTCAGGAGCCTTGGGGTTGTTAGGCCAGCCTGCCTCAGGAGACTTGGGATTGTTAGGTCAGCCTGCCTCAGGAGCCTTGCGGTTGTTAGGTCAGCCTGCCTCAGGAGCCTTGCGGTTGTTAGGTCAGCCTGCCTCAGGAGCCTTGGGGTTGTTAGGTCAATCAGCCTCAGGAGCCTTGGGGTTGTTGGTCAGCCTGCCTCAGGAGCCTTGGGGTTGTTAGGTCAATCAGCCTCAGGAGCCTTGGGGTTGTTAGGTCAGCCTGCCTCAGGAGCCTTTGGGTTGTTAGATCAGCCTGCCTCAAGAGCCTTGGGGTTGTTAGGTCAGCCTGCCTCAAGAGCCTTGGGGTTGTTAGGTCAGCCTGCCTCAGGAGCCTTTGGGTTGTTAGGTCAGCCTGCCTCAGGAGCCTTTGGGTTGTTAGATCAGCCTGCCTCAGGAGCCTTGGGGTTGTTAGGTCAGCCTGCCTCAAGAGCCTTGGGGTTGTTAGGTCAGCCTGCCTCAAGAGCCTTGGGGTTGTTAGGTCAGTCAGCCTCAGGAGCCTTGGGGTTGTTAGGTCAGCCTGCCTCAGGAGCCTTGGTGTTGTTAGGTCAGCCTGCCTCAGGAGCCTTGGGATTGTTAGGTCAGCCTGCCTCAGAAGCCTTGGGGTTGTTGGTCAGCCTGCCTCAGGAGCCTTGATGTTGTTAGGTCAGCCTGCCTCAGGAGCCTTGGTGTTGTTAGGTCAGCCTGCCTCAGGAGCCTTGGGGTTGTTAGGTCAGCCTGCCTCAGGAGCCTTGGTGTTGTTAGGTCAGCCTGCCTCAGGAGCCTTGGTGTTGTTAGGTCAGCCTGCCTCAGGAGCCTTGGGGTTGTTAGGTCAGCCTGCCTCAGGAGCCTTGGTGTTGTTAGGTCAGCCTGCCTCAGTAGCCTTGGGGTTGTTAGGTCAGCCTACCTCAGGAGCCTTGGTGTTGTTAGGTCAGCCTGCCTCAGGAGCCTTGGGATTGTTAGGTCAGCCTGCCTCAGGAGCCTTGGGGTTGTTAGGTCAGCCTGCCTCAGGAGCCTTGGGATTGTTAGGTCAGCCTGCCTCAGGAGCCTTGGGATTGTTAGGTCAGCCTGCCTCAGAAGCCTTGGGATTGTTAGGTCAGCCTGCCTCAGAAGCCTTGGTGTTGTTAGGTCAGCCTGCCTCAGGAGCCTTGGTGTTGTTAGGTCAGCCTGCCTCAGGAGCCTTGGGGTTGTTAGGTCAGCCTGCCTCAGGAGCCTTTGGGTTGTTAGGTCAGCCTGCCTCAGGAGCCTTGGGGTTGTTAGGTCAGCCTGCCTCAGGAGCCTTGGGATTGTTAGGTCAGCCTGCCTCAGGAGCCTTGGGGTTGTTAGGTCAGCCTGCCTCAGGAGCCTTGGGATTGTTAGGTCAGCCTGCCTCAGGAGCCTTGGTGTTGTTAGGTCAGCCTGCCTCAGGAACCTTGGGGTTGTTAGGTCAGCCTGCCTCAGGAGCCTTTGGGTTGTTAGATCAGCCTGCCTTAGGAGCCTTGGGGTTGTTAGGTCAGTCAGCCTCAGGAGCCTTGGGGTTGTTAGGTCAGCCTGCCTCAGGAGCCTTGGTGTTGTTAGGTCAGCCTGCCTCAGGAGCCTTGGGGTTGTTAGGTCAGCCTACCTCAGGAGCCTTGGTGTTGTTAGGTCAGCCTGCCTCAGGAGCCTTGGGGTTGTTAGGTCAGCCTGCCTCAGGAGCCTTTGGGTTGTTAGGTCAGCCTGCCTCAGGAGCCTTGGGGTTGTTAGGTCAGCCTGCCTCAGGAGCCTTGGGATTGTTAGGTCAGCCTGCCTCAGGAGCCTTGGGGTTGTTAGGTCAGCCTGCCTCAGGAGCCTTGGGATTGTTAGGTCAGCCTGCCTCAGGAGCCTTGGGATTGTTAGGTCAGCCTGCCTCAGAAGCCTTGGGATTGTTAGGTCAGCCTGCCTCAGAAGCCTTGGTGTTGTTAGGTCAGCCTGCCTCAGGAGCCTTGGTGTTGTTAGGTCAGCCTGCCTCAGGAGCCTTGGGGTTGTTAGGTCAGCCTGCCTCAGGAGCCTTTGGGTTGTTAGGTCAGCCTGCCTCAGGAGCCTTGGGGTTGTTAGGTCAGCCTGCCTCAGGAGCCTTGGGATTGTTAGGTCAGCCTGCCTCAGGAGCCTTGGGGTTGTTAGGTCAGCCTGCCTCAGGAGCCTTGGGATTGTTAGGTCAGCCTGCCTCAGGAGCCTTGGTGTTGTTAGGTCTGCCTGCCTCAGGAGCCTTGGGGTTGTTAGGTCAGCCTGCCTCAGGAGCCTTTGGGTTGTTAGATCAGCCTGCCTCAGGAGCCTTGGGGTTGTTAGGTCAGTCAGCCTCAGGAGCCTTGGGGTTGTTAGGTCAGCCTGCCTCAGGAGCCTTGGTGTTGTTAGGTCAGCCTGCCTCAGGAGCCTTGGGGTTGTTAGGTCAACCTGCCTCAGGGGCCTTGGGGTTGTTAGGTCAGCCTGCCTCAGTAGCCTTGGGGTTGTTAGGTCAGCCTGCCTCAGGAGCCTTGGGGTTGTTAGGTCAGCCTGCCTCAGGAGCCTTGGGGTTGTTAGGTCAGCCTGCCTCAGGAGCCTTTGGGTTGTTAGGTCAGCCTGCCTCAGGAGCCTTGGGGTTGTTAGGTCAGCCTGCCTCAGGAGCCTTGGGATTGTTAGGTCAGCCTGCCTCAGGAGCCTTGGTGTTGTTAGGTCAGCCTGCCTCAGGAGCCTTGGGGTTGTTAGGTCAGCCTGTCTCAGGGGCCTTGGGGTTGTTAGGTCAGCCTGCCTCAGTAGCCTTGGGGTTGTTAGGTCAGCCTGCCTCAGGAGCCTTGGGGTTGTTAGGTCAGCCTGCCTCAGGAGCCTTGGGGTTGTTAGGTCAGCCTGCCTCAGGAGCCTTGGGGTTGTTAGGTCAGCCTGCCTCAGGAGCCTTGGGGTTGTTAGGTCAGCCTGCCTCAGGAGCCTTGGGGTTGTTAGGTCAGCCTGCCTCAGGGGCCTTGGGGTTGTTAGGTCAGCCTGCCTCAGGAGCCTTGGGGTTGTTAGGTCAGTCTGCCTCAGGAGCCTTGGTGTTGTTAGGTCAGCCTGCCTCAGGAGCCTTGGGGTTGTTAGGTCAGCCTGCCTCAGGGGCCTTGGGGTTGTTAGGTCAGCCTGCCTCAGGAGCCTTGGTGTTGTTAGGTCAGCCTGCCTCAGGAGCCTTGGGGTTGTTAGGTCAGCCTGCCTCAGGGGCCTTGGGGTTGTTAGGTCAGCCTGCCTCAGGAGCCTTGGGGTTGTTAGGTCAGCCTGCCTCAGGGGCCTTGGGGTTGTTAGGTCAGCCTGCCTCAGGAGCCTTGGTGTTGTTAGGTCAGCCTGCCTCAGGAGCCTTGGGGTTGTTAGGTCAGCCTGCCTCAGGGGCCTTGGGGTTGTTAGGTCAGCCTGCCTCAGGATCAACAACAACCAGTTCAAAGCATTGGTTTAATGATGACACTCAAGGCAGAGATACAGCTGTTGCTCCGAACCGGATTAGAAAAACTACTTTGATGACAAAAACAAATATTTAGGAATCAGGGTATTGAACATATGTTATGTTGGCCCTGCCCATGCTGTGTTGTGAGTGATGTGTGTCCCGGCAGGTGGCTGGCTGTGAGGGTGAGGGAAGCCAGGATGGCCAGCCAGACCCCACCACAAGCACCCAGTTTCCTGCCACTCAGGATAATGGTGGCCTCACTGTGGCAGCCAGTGGTAGCAGCAGCATCATCCAAGCAGAGCCACACCTCTGGGGCCAGGAGAGCCTCATTCCTGCATCCTCGTCAGCCCTGCCACGCCCCGCCAACTACCAGGCGGAGGGCATCATCAAGCGCCTCCAGGACAGGTAGCCAACACCCGAGGTTGTGGCGGTGGTGGTCGCCCCGCCTCGCCCCCGGCCAGACTCGGCCTCCTGCCCCACATTTTTGTTCTCGGGCTGAGCCGAGAGAGAGAGCGCAGGTCACTTAACCTGGGCCTGCGGTGCTTCCAGGCCTAGCTTGCCATCAATGTTGTGTTGGTGGTGCTGGTCAGACCTAGCGAAGCTGTGTGTGTGTGTGTGTGTGTGTGTGCCTGCCTGAGAGAGAGAGAGAGAGAGAGAGAGAGAGAGTGAGAATCATTTAGCCAAAAAACCAAGTTTTGTCTGGTGAAATTCATATTTTCCAGAAAAATTATAAGTTTAGTATTTTGAACTTGGGATTTCTTTGAAAATATCTATTGTGCTGGAAACCAAGTTTTTCATGTACACTGTAAGTTAAATCTTCAGAATGCAGGAAAATATGGAATTAACAAAAAGAAGCATGCGTCATTTTTGGTATAGTGAAAGTTATTATAGGATGACCTAACATGGGTGGTAAATGAAGGTTGTGTGTGCGTGTGTGTGTGTGTGTGTGCAACAGGAAGGCTTAGACCTCGTACACATTGTGATGAGTGGAAGGTGATACAAGATGATGTGTTGGATAGTGTTGCTGGATGTGAGGTGAAGTAAGTTAACTTAATGATCAGTCACTCTTCTGAAATGATGTATGTCTAGACTATTGCATCATGTGACACGTAGATGATTTTAAGTTTCAGTTGAGTGTAGTCATCTTTATCATCTTAAGAATACTCTTATGTGTTGCTTTGTTTTTAAGTTCATCTAGTATAGCATGAGACTGGTCAAGGCATGGGTGTGGGTCACACCTGGACGGGAGGGGAGGGGAGGGGCATCTAAAACTATGTGTTATTGATGTCATCTCGTCAGTCCTAACACAAAATATGTTTATCCTTTTGTGAAATCACTCTTAAATCAGAATGACTGTAATCATGACTTTCTAATGTGTTTCCTTAAGGGAAATTTTCAAATAATTATCCTTTCCTAAAAGTGTCCATAAGGGATAACCTCAAAGTATGTATTGACACAGGCAGCACCAGAGGGAGGCTTCAGCTGGCAAGTTTTATAAGTGGATCGTTATGAAAGATAACATTTAGAGTTGTATCAACTGGTGGTGTAGTGGTGAGCATGGTTGTTTCACGACTGAGAGGTCTGGGGTTTGAATCCCTCATGAGACAGACAATTTGGGTTTGTCTCCTTTCAAACTGGTGCTGCTGTTTACCTAGCAGAGAATGGGTATGTAGTTACATTGAGAAGTTATGACCACATTGGGTGGCAAGAGTGGAAGGCAACAAGCATGCCCTTCTATATGTGATGGTTGGAAGGACAACCATCTTTGGAGTTTGTCTGTGTGGACACTTGCTACAAGGGTCCAGATCACACCATGAAAGATTTATCTATCTATTTTATATATCAGGCTGACATTCCCCTAAGAAGGGGTAGCCGAGACAAGGCATGCATACACACCTCACTGAGCCCCTGAACCCCTAGAGGAGAGAAGGTCACCACGCCCAACACAACGCATCAGATCAGTTGTGCAAATGTGGCCAATGGTAAACAAACATCAATGTGCAGAGGTGATGTTCTGTCTGTCACAGGTGGTATTTGTTATTTCCCGCTGTCATCACCACACTGTGGCAGGGTGAGGATCCATCCCTTGTCCTTAGGAGGCTCACAGTCTAGGATGTGAGGGAATGCATGTGGATGCATGGATGTAGATGCCTTGTCCTGGCTGCCTCCTTTAAGGTAGATATCAACTGGATATATATAGATTGATCGATTTCTATCTCTCTCTATTCATGCTGCTAAGTCCAATGTTAGGTTGATCACCTGGTCACTGTGATGTCTTTGTCAGCTGTAGTGAGTGTTGGATGCTCCCCTATCATTTGGAGCTGCATAACCTGGCCATTCCTTGTAGGGAGCCTCTTTAAGGGCAGTAGGCATTACACATCATGATATTGTTGCCATGCCAGCTGTGTCATTTTTGTGCATCCTGAGGCTGAAGTTGACTCTGTAACTCTCTTGAATTAGTATTTTACAATTTGAAACTGTTTTGCCTTCATGCAGACAGAACCAGTGCTTACTTTCACTTTAAATTTAAGGACAATTTAAGTCAAGCACAAGGCAAATCCAGCTGAGTATCTGTCAGGTTGATGCTGCCAGTATAGTTTTGCTGTAAAAGCAGTTGTAGTGCTACACTTTTGGCACTTGTTGCCAATGATAACTTGTATGAAGCCTCCCTGCCATGCTGCCTTATATTTGAGTTTGAAAAATTACATACATCTCATTTCTTAAAATCTAACTTGGAAATAATTTCCTTGGATATTCCTTCTCCTACAGTTTATTTAGTATAATGTCCTTTGTTGTCATGGCCATGATGATTGCCTTAATTAGATGGTTATCCCTAATTGTGGATATAAGGAAAGGTGTGTGCTGCTATCCCTCCCCATCCACACCTTCACACAGACACACACCCTTGTCCTGGCCACCAGCTGCCATGTGCCATGTGTCGGTAGGGCGGGACAGACAGCCTGTGTGCCAATATTACGTCCCGGGTCTTCCCTTTTGTGTCGCCCCTCACAGTCGCACCAGCCTGGAGGAGGTGTACCGGCGGCACCAGAAGGAGGCTGACACGGTGATAGATGACCTGGTGACCTGCAAGTCTACCATCTCCCGGTGTAGCTTGGAGCAACACCCGCTGACCAGCATCTTCCAGTTCTATCAAGATATCCGTGGGTATGTCACTGACTTAAGAGACTGTCTGAATGAAAAGGTGGGTTCAAATGCAACCTTGCAGTATTACTCTATGGAAAGTTTGGGGGGCGAGGGTGATATTGGAAAGGGGAAGCTGTGGGAAAATTTGAAACACAATATTAACATAGTTCTGACCAATGTGTGGGAAAGAGGAACTGCAAGTTGTACGAGTACACTTGTGTTTGGTGGTGGTGGTGGTGGTGGTGGTGGTGGTGGTGGTACAGCTGCAGGTTGTGCCCTCTAGTGTGAGTGAGATGTCATTGGTGGCAAGTGTTGTGGTGAGTGTTGGTCATCATTTCTCAAGGCTGTTGTGTAGGAGGACTGAGGGTCTACACACAGTTTAAGAACAGTCATAGTCACAGATATAGAACAAAGACAATATTTAGTTGTGTCTTTCTTATTGTTGAGAAAGCTTCAGTGAACATAAACTGTAGTTCTAAGCTGCAAACCGTAAGTTCCTTATCAAATTAGTGTATTTTTAGGCCAACAAGATATTTATTTCAAGTAATTTGATGTAAGTAGTCATTGTTGTGGAGACAATTGTGTAGTTACATTGCATGTTGAGTGCTTTTAAAAGAAACAACACTTGAAGGTAGGTGATGCCAAGCAGCAATATTGTTTTAGGACAATGGAAACACCATGTAGCATACACTAAATTATATGCAGTGTGATTCTAGATATTGTAACACAACATTATGCTGATGTAAATCACACACACACACACACACGCTCACTCCTGCTCCTGTGGTTCAGTGGTTAACGTTCCCGCCTTCCACCCGGCAGGGCGTGGGTTCAAATCCCGCTCAGGTCGCTAAGGATTTTTCATTGACAGTGGTTACTGTCCCCCTTGAGCAAGGGGATGGGGGTGTGTGAGAGGTCTCAGCCTTACCCATATCGTCTCTATGAGCTCTGAGCTCTTTCCGGGAAGGTAATGGCTGATAATCATGAGTCCAGCGCATGATCCTCCAGGCCATGATGGTGAATAACACACATATTCTCTCTTCTCTTCTCTTCTCTTCTCTTCTCTTCTCCTACTGGTCTGTGCCTACTTCACTAGTTCCTATTTAATATGAGCATACGATTCTGTGCCAGCACTAGCAGTCAATAGGTAGCTTTAAAAGACGGTTGGATCAGAGTATTCCATGGGGGTGGGACAAGTGGGAGCTGCCTCGTGTAGGTCAATTTAACTGGCCCATTGCAGTTCTCCCCATTTCTTATGTTCTATGTTTTTCTCTTCTCTCTTCTTCTCTTCTCTTCTCTTCTCTTCCTTCTCTCTCTCTCTTTTCTCTTCTCTTCTTTGTTTCTCCTTCTCTTCTCTTCTCTTCTCTTCTCTTCTCTTCTCGTTCCTTCCCTTCCCTCTTCTTCACTTCCTTTCCGTTTCTTCTTTCTCTCTTCTCTTCTCTTCTTCTTTCTCTTCTCTTCCTTCTTCTCTTCCCTTTTGCTCTTTCCCTTCCCTTCCCTTCCTTCCCTTCCCTTTCCTTCCCTCTCCCTTGCCCTTCCCTTCCCTTCCTTCTCCTTCCCTTCCCTTCCCTTCCCTTCCCTTCCCTTCCCTTCCCTTCCCTTCCCTTCCTCTTCTCTTCTCTTCTCTTCTCTTCTCTTCTCTTCTCTTCTCTTCTCTTCTCTTCTCTTCTCTCTCTCCTCTCTGCTCGTCTCTCTCTCTCTCTCTCTCTCTCTCTCTCCCTCTCTCTCTCTCTCTCTCTCTCTCTCTCTCTCTCTCTCTCTCTCTCTCTCTCTCTCTCTCTCTTTCTCTCCACTGAATACCACCACTTTGTCCTGTTATTATTGTTGGTAACTACCATAAAAACAATGTGTACATATTATCATTGATGAAAGTCATGAGTGATGACAGTCCAAGGTGATGTTGGAAGTGGTGGTGGTGGTGGTTGGGGTAAGGTTGAAGGTTGTTGTATCTTAATGAATCACTCCAGGAAAGGATTCAGACACATTTCATCACATTTAGGTAACACAGAGAACGTGTTTGTAAGCAGAGTTGATAACATTATGGCTTTGTTAGTCCATTTATTAGTTTGGTTGTTTCTGTGGAAGTTCCCAAAATGCATGTTTGGACACATTCATCAGATAATTCCACAGGAGAACAGTGTGTAAGTAATAGAAAGCTTGAATAAGGCTGAGACAATACTATTAAATGTAGGTGTGACATTACATGAAAGTTTTATGTTTGAAAGTTTAGGTGTTTAGCAGGACTGGCACACACTGGCGCACACACTTTGCATCTGCAATGTATTAAAATGCAGGTAAGGCAACGTAAACCGTGGATTGTTATTTATATTTATTTCGTATGCATCATACAAACAATAAAAATGGCAGTGTATATACAATTTTATGATAAGTATGTGCATACATATAGGTGGCAGCATTTATATATAATTTTAACAAATATTAATTATTTTCAAATATTTGAACAAAATCCACTTGTGTGGACATTTTGATCACTATCTTGAATTCCAGAGAGAAAGAGAAACTATAATGATGAATACAGGAATCCTTTGTCATATTCATGAGATTACATTCTTAAAGAGTCCATAGTGTAGTGGAATCCCGTTCAACACAATGGCAATGCGGAGAGACTGGTTTTGATAAATCAAAAATGCGGATAATAGTTTTTTACTCAAATTTTCCCTACCGGTACCTACCTGAATCACTGAATAATAGTTGGGTCTGTAGATACATCTGGTCCACTGAAGGAAGGTTCTGTGATAACACTACAACAAGTGTGTGTTTGTGTGTACTACTTAGTTTTACACACAGGAAAGGAGTTGTCATGCTGTCCTCTTTCTATATTTATTACATACAATTTAACTAAAGTTTTGGATGCTTTTAGTTCATGATTTTCTTTTATGTATTACAGGTATCAATTGCATTGTATGGAAAACTATATTTTCATTTATTTTCAAGCATCTGTGTTTGTGTATGTGTTTAGATAGTTCTTTTAGGGTCAGTGGGACAATTTTTTCCTGTTTATTATGTTTTATTTTTAAGCAATACGTGGTCAATTCTAATAATGCATGTCATAACTTTTCAGGAAAAGTTAAATGTTAAACTTTCTCAAATGCTTAATTTTGCTCCAGTTACAAAAAGTAAACTGTTAGTGATCCGAGTGTTTTCAAAAGGTTTCAGGTGACAAATAGTGATGATACTATGACACTGGCCAGCTTAATCACCTGTGATGTGCACATGGTCACTCACATACACACACAATAATAATAATAACCTATATAAATCTATCCATAAACTCGGCTTATATATCCCTTCTAAGGGATAACCAAAACAAAGCGTCCACACACACCTTCATTTCACACATCTTTACCTCTAAGCCTTTTTTGGAAAAATGCCATGAAGATTAAATTCATCACTCACTGATATCCTACAACATATCCTACAATACATAGTGTATTTGTCTCCCGTGACAACGATGATGAACAATAGGAGATGATAGTAAAGAAAGGCAGTGAGGGTTTTGTAAAGGTTTCTGATGGAGTCAAGGATTGGAACGAGAAATTACTGACTTAGGCTGTCTGTGACATTTCGGTGGGAATAATTTTTCATGGCTTGGACTCCTTAGGAAGCAGTTGCAATGTTCTGCTGCAAACTTCCTGCAGCACAGATGTGCCCATTAATATTTTTATTACATTATGATGCAAAGGAATGTTATTGACTCCATTGTGGTGGTGGCTGCAGTAATACTACCACCGTATTTATTACGGGTCGTAAAAGGCGACCTAAAGTGACAGCATTGGGTCTGGGAAGCCCCTTCTCTGTATTCTCTCCTACAAAAAGACAAGACACAGAGGGGAAGGGGAGAGTAACGTTTCCCCAAACTCTGACCTTGCCTTGGCGACCTCCCTTTAATAAGGGGAATATAAGCCTGGTATAATATAGATAAATAGATTGATAACAAAGGTAATATTTTATTGGCTTACATGTGACAGTGTATAAAGGAAAACAAATTACATTACATTTGCTTTGGTTTGGTAGGTAGAATAATGTGTTTATTTAGTCCTTTAAGATTCTGATTCAAACATTATACAGTACAAGTCTTCAGTGCTCAAAATTAGTTCTAGCTAGACTGCTGACTACATCATGATAATATTCAGTTGCTACATATATGAATGGGCAAAATGCAAATTTTATATAAACAATTAGTACTTCAAGGAATGCACTTGAGAGAAGGAGGATGTATGATGCTGTAGGAGTTAGGAGAAACTCAACTAACAGGTGGCATCTTTCGGCAGGTTCCACAGATTAGTGGTCTAGAGGAGCAGGTGTATGCACTGTATCGTCCGCGAGTCCAGAAGATGGTCCAGCGTCGCCGCCAGGATGTGAGGGACCAGAATGATGAATTCTCTCCCTTTGCTGGTAAGTGTATCCTAGCTTAGTGAAGGCTGAAGGGTGATGTTGATTCAAAACAAAGAGAAATTGCATTTTGTAGGTGCAATACTAAAAATTAATGTAAATAGGTGGGCAGTGATGGCAGGCTTGTTTGCAGAGATTATGCAAATGGAGTGAATGATGTAATGGAATGGGTGAAAAGAAATACTTTGAGATAGTTTGGTCATATTGAGAGAAAGAATAGTGAAGTTTGTTTAGAAAGTGTATGCGAGTGAAATTAAGGGTCCTAGGAAGAGAGGAAGACCAGTTGTAAGGTAGAAGGATAGGTGAAGGTGTACATGCATGAAAGAGTTGCTGATAAAGGCGAGGGATTGAACTAGCCAGGAGTGGGTGTTTGGATAGGGAGAAGTGGAGACTCTTCTGCCGAGGCCATCCCCTTGGGGGACGTTACCAGAGGGAATGAGAAGTCAGAAACAAAAGATAGATAGATAGAAGATGAACTGCAGAGAGTGATGGATGGATTTTATATTGAATATATGAGAAAAAAGTTGAAGTTAATGCTGAGAAAATTAAGGTCTTTGAAAGAAGGGAAGTAGAGGTGGTTTATTTTAATACACTTTACAAGGTGAATGTGCCAGCAATAGGAAGGTGTAAAGAGGAGAAAAAATGGAGGAAGTGAAAGAGTTTAAGGATTTGGGAATAGTGGTGTGCAAACATGGAGGGATGTAAAGAGAAATAAGAGAGACCTGTGAAAGGCAGGTGTGTCAGGGTCACTTGCAAGGATTATGAAAGGAATGTATTCACGGAGGTAAAAAGAAGGTTAAGGAATAGTATTCTCATACCATCATTAATGTATGATTCAGGGACAGTAGTCAAGAGTGCGTGCTGTGGAAATTAGTTATCTGAGAGGGGCATGTGGCGTGACAAGATGGGACGATGAGAGCAATGAAAGCGTGTGTGAAAGGTGTGACATGGGACGTGTGCAAATAGAGTAAAGTGTGGTGTAGTAAAGGTAAAGTGGCGGCACAAGCTCGTCTCCCGTCACAGAGGCCTTCGAGCTTGTGGTGGAAATGAATCCGTTACGCTGGGACACAGGGCCACTTTCCACAGTTTACCTTCCCCACGTTTCCCTAGGTACCCAGGTGGTGTAGTGGAATGGGTGAAAAAAAACCTTTGAGGTGATTTGGTCATATTGAGAGGAAGAATAGTGATGAGTTTGTTTAGAAAGTGTATGCAAGTGAAATTGTGGGTCCTAGAATATGAGGAAGGCTAGTTGTAAGATGAAGGACAGGATGAATGAGTACATGCATGAAAAAGTTGCTGATAAAGATTTGAACTAGCAAAAAAGGAATGTTTGGATAGGGAGAGGTGGAGGCTCTTCTGCTGAGGCCATGCCATTTGGGAACATTTCCGGAGGGAAAGAGGCGTCAGAAACTACGTCCTTATGTCACATTTGTGGTGTTGTGCGTGTTAGCATGACCTTGCACTACGAAAGCAATGTCTGTGCAGCTTTGCAACCACACTTGTGTGCTATAGCTCAAAGGTGCTGCAAAACTGCAATGTCTGTGCAGTGATATAGATAGGTGCAATAGTAGTAAGACATTATAGCAGAACACATGAGTCGAAAGTCGAGTACTTATTTAAAATGGGACTTTATAGAAAATTACTTAAAAACATAGACCATGCAGACCCTAGGGTCCAAGGTAGGTGGTCTAGAGTAAACTCCAAGAAAAGCAATTACTGTCAGAAACATGTTGTAGAGGGAGAAAACCATCCATCTCTATGGTGTTAAGTTTTGGATGTTTGTGGCAGATCCTTGATTAACATGTTGAGGGAAGGTGAGGGAGGGTGGGAAGGCCAATGATAAGCCACAATATGGTGGAAGACTTTTGTGTTTAATTTCTGGCATAGCATCAACAACTTATCTAGATACTCGGCTGACATTCCCCTTAAAGCAGGATAGTCGAGACAAGGTGTCTTCATAAATGTCCTGAACCTGTGGCACTGGTAGGCTTAATGGAGGCCTTACATGGTTGGCCTCCACCAATTAGTAGTGCAGGTTACATTTTTTAAGTGATGCCTCATTTCTTGTTGATAGGCTCATGCTGCCCACAGAAGCTCCTCATATATATAACTTTGCAGCTCCATCGAGGATTGTGTTATGGCAGCATGTGGGTGATCTTTGGTCACTGCAGTTTTTCCAAAGAAAAGTGGCCAGCCCGTGCTGGGGCTCAAACTCGGGTCTCTGAGTTGGTATGCCTCTTATGCTAACCACTAGGCCACCGCCTCCCCAAACATACATATATCCACATGCATTCCCTCTCATCTTTACCATACCACACTGTCTCATGCCTCTTTTTATTTTATCATACAGAAGAATAATCAAATAAGAAGCAGAAATTGTCCTTGATAAAGTTTATTAACAATAATAACTCAACCCGAATTCCTACAGAGAACAATAATTTATTGATAGTGATAATAGAGACATAAGATTGTACTAGTATTTCGGTGGGTTTGTATTATTATTAAAAACTCAAATTTTTTACACTGACTGACTGGAAGGTCTTAAACATTGCTATATATGTACTGATCAAAAGACAAATTCATGATACAATATTTGAAACAATGGTCATTAAATATGTACAGCATGTCAGCTAGATTAATAGTGATGCAGAATTTATGTCATGATGTAAAAAGTATAGTCATATCAGGAAAAGGAGCGATTGGTGACGAATATCGGACGAGACGTGCAGCCGAGAGGGAAGGCAGAAGGACCCGCAGGAGGAGGGAGCGAGAGAAAAAAGGTGACTCCAACCACCATGATGGGATGTCAACGGATGATGAGGAGTCTCAGTCAGAGATCCAGCTGATGCAGAGTGAATTAGGTGAGTGTCCATTGCTCCATTTTCCCCTTCATTACTGCAATATATTGTAATTTTCTTACGATTAGACCATCTGCAATAATTAAAACAAAACAATTACCTTGAGTAATAGACTTGTAGTGTGTCAGAGGAACAACTGAAGAAAAAGATAATATTCATCTGAAACCTTAGTGGGAAGTTGTCCTTTCTAACCAGCAACAACACTTCACAGAACACATAGCTGCTGAAGCACGCAAGATTTATGAAGATGTGGAGGATGACTTTTCACAACTGAAGCGCATCATGACTCGGTTTGAGGAGTGGCGGAGTAAGGATAGACCCACATACTCGGATGCCTATGTCTCTTACAACCTGCCAAAAATATATTCCCCATATATAAGGTACAACTTTCTAAGCTGTAATGATTTGTTGATTGCTATATCCTTTATTTATGATAATGAGCTGCTTATGTGTGATAAACCATCTTTGGGATCATGATGGTCCTACACCATACCTTCTCTTACCTCAGTCCTATTTCTATATATATTAACAAGCTTATTCTTTTTTCATGCATTTACTTTCATTTATTGTAGAGTTGTAACATCTTTAAGCAATTCATTGTTTAAAGTTTATCTATGTATCTATCTTTATACCTGGTTTATATCACTATTGGTAGCCAAGATAAGGCATTTTGAGTTCAGGGAGACTATTCTCCCATCACTTCCACACCCCGTCTTATTGTAGGAGAGAATACGGAGGGGCTTCCCAGATCTGTCACTCAGTCCCTTTTTGTTGCCTTATACAATCCACAGGGAATATGGTAGTAGCATTCTTGCAGACCCACCAACAGGACTAAAAGTTATATGATTTGAATATTGTAAGAATACTGATTAAAGCAATACCTTTATGACAGACTTCAGATGCTGCTTTGGAATCCATTGATGAAGGATAGTGAGAGTGTGGAAGTTGAGCGCATGAAGTGGTTCAATCTACTGTTGCTTTACGGCACCGGAGACACTCCAGATGATGACCCGCGACTTTTACGAGAAGATCCTGACCGTAAGCTGATGTCACACCTGGTGGAGAAAATCGTCCTGGTAAAGCTAAAAGGTAATATAAACATTACCTTTACTGATGAGGTCAACACAAGCAATCAAGTAAGCGTTTCAAAATGATGATGGTGGTGATTAACAAGGAATCTTTTATTGGGCGATTATGAATAATGAATATGTATCAAAGTTTGTTCCTACTTACATTTAATGACTCAAGAAGATAAAGATCAATGAGAAGGCAATATCTTCATGGTAAACTTTCAGTACACTTTGGGGGGACCATTACTTCTGCATTGTGATTGTCATGAAGTTAAGAATCATGGATATGAAAACTTATAAATCTTTATGAATTCAATTACAGATAATCTGACAATCTTTTCAGAAGTAAAGGTTGCAGCCTATGATTGGAAAATTTCTATTGTTACACCTAATCTAATTTTCTTAGAACTTGTTGCATGCTGGTGGGATCCCCTGTCCCACACACAAACGGTGCGACTGGTGAACCTGGTGAGGCATTATGCTGTAGCTTATCCCAGCCTAAGCCCCAGCTCCAAGCCTCTTAGGGAACTTACCCATGCCATCATCAACAAGATAAGAGATGCCATAGACAATGACATCTTTATACCAATGTTTCCCAAAAAGTAGGTTATGAGCATTCATTGCAAGTCTTAAGGAATCTATAACTATGCATGCAAAATGGGGTGCAAATATATAACAATTATGTATTCATACTATAACAAATACGTATTTATATTAACTCTTCAAACAGTGTGTACGACAACAAGAATTCCGGTGTGAGTCTCTTCTTCCAGCGTCAGTTTTGGGTAGCATGGAAGCTTCTCAGTTCAACATTAATGTGGCATAAGGTTCTCAGTGACTCGGTTATTCATGACCTTGCAGTCCGGTCACTGCTGAATCTGTATCTCTTGCCTGCTCTCAATCTGGCAGCTGAGATCAATCCCACAGATGCCCTTGATAAATGTAGGAATGTAAGTATAGTACACTCACAAGCAATGCAGTAAAGTATGCATCCTAACATATGTATCTAGCGAGAGCAAATAACTTTTGAAGGCCTTTATGATTCCAATGCAGGATAAAGACCTCCCCCAAATCTTTCCCATTAATTTCCAGGCCACCCTAGCAACTTTTCTATTTCCATTCAGTCTATTTGTCTGTCTTGCCTTCTACCATCTCTAAGTTGTCCTCCTGTCACTCTTATTGTCCATTTGCTTCAATTATCTGTTCAGCACATGATGTGTCCTACTCATGTCCACTTTTTCCTTGTAAGTGTAGTCAAGATTTCTTCAACTTTGGTTCCCCCCAATGGGATCTACCTTGACGTGGTGGGGGGGCTTGCGTGTCCGTCAGGGCCGACAAGATGATCCCGACTGTAGGCTGATGTGGGACCGGTACCGCCCGCCTGGAGGGTGCCTGGGCTGGTAGACATCGAGGCCGGGGTCTTTGCTCGCCGCTGTGGGGCAAACTTTCGGTGCCACAAGGGCTACCTTTTAAACTGGGTAGTCCTGTGGGGGACGAGGTACCCCGTCCCCAGCGGCAGTGCTTAGCCCCTTTTGCCGATCCAGTAGGCGGTTTACCCGTGACCCCCGATGCCATTCTTACAAATTCATATCAGTTTATGGATCAGAAAATTTCACTTTGCCCCCCTCGAGTGGTACCCGACCAGTTCCTCGAGGCCTCTGCTGCTGGTCGCCCCCTCCCCCCCCCTGATGCCTCTGCTTGCCCAATGGACCTGGTCTCGACTTATCTGCCTGTTCCTCAGACCCCTACTACTATATCACCTTCTACTCCCCCTACTCTCCCTTGTACTCATGCCCCCTCCACAGCTTCTCATGGTACTCCATCCTATACCCCACCTCCCGCATCTTCTCTCCCTCCTGCTACCACCATCCCGCCTCCCCCAAGGTTCCTCATCCTTCTCTACCACTACCACGGTCTCTGTTCGCACCCCTGTAGTCTCCTCATTTCACCTGCCCCCTGTTCCTCCTCCTACCGTCCCTATTTCCAGCGCCCCTTTTCCCTCCCCTGTGTCTACCGCTGTCCCGACTCTCTCTTCCAGTCCTCCAGCCTCCCTCCCCGTCACATCTACATCATCCTCCATTACTACCTTAGCTCCTTATGTCCCCTCTTCCTCTATGAAGACGACGGCACAGCCCCGGACAAGTTCCTCTCGTGGCGCGCCTCGCCCCTCTGCCTATGACCTCTTCTTTGCCCCTGCCCGCTGAGATCGCTTCTTTACTATCCCTCCCTCTGCTCCCTTCGCTGAGAATACCCTCCACTTTCAACGCTGCTTACAGGAACAAGTGGGCAAGGTCCACTTCCAGACCCGACCTGACCGTTCTCACCTGGTACGTGTGGAGTCTGAGACTCAGTCTCAGGTCATGTCCAACTTGTTGGCCCCATCCGGTGATCTCTTCTGTGCGACCCCTGACGACCATGTCAACACATGCACTGGCATTGTCTCCATCTCCCCTCAAGACTGTCCTATTGATGACAAGGTCTGGTCATACTGACCTACTCAGCGAATATGACACCGTCAACGTCCAGAAAAATCCCACCAATGTTGCTTGGATCTCCTTTAAGTGCCACGAACTTCCTACCCATGTTTACGTTTGGGGCATCTTGCTCCCCGTTCGGCCTTGTGTTACTCCCTTCACCAGTGCTGAAACTGTTGGCGCTTTGGACACCTGGAAAAACACTGCCGCTCTGCTCTCCGCTGCCCTTTGTGTGGCTTTATCCACACCCGCGATCAATGCCCTGCTACTACCCAGCGCTGCTGCAATTGTGGTGGCCCTCATAATGCTCTCTACCGCAGCTGCCCAGCTTATAAGTTTGAGGCTGAGGTCGCTGGTATTCGCTTCTGTGGCGGTCTCATTACGTGAGGCACGTCAGGAAGCTCGTCGCCTACGCTTCACCCCTTCTCCTCGCCATGTCCCTGCCTCTGCCTCTCACTCTCCAGCCACGTCCTCGGCCCCCCTCCCCTATCCCTCCTTCCACCCATCCCTCTCCTCTACCTCCTTCCTCTTCCTTCTCCCCCTCAATCCTACCTTCTTTTGCTGTCCTTGACCCTGATACTCCTACCTCCACCACCGCCTGTACTCCTGCCCCTCCCTCTCCACGCCCCCAGCGCTCCCACTCTACCAAGCGACAACACCACGCTAAAGCTTTGGTCTCCCCTCCCCCAACCCCCTCTCCTGCTCCCGCCTTGATCTCTTCACCCTCTCTCCACCTCTCTAAAAAGACTTGCCCTGCACCTTTCTCTCCCGCTCCTTCCGAGGGTGATACCCTTGATGCCATCGTCGCGTTCGTAAAGAACACGGCTCCCTTGTTCTCCCCTCCTACCTTCTTGTCCCCTTCCCTCCCGGCTCCTCCTATCCAGGTCGCGGCTTCTGTTCAACCCCCTCCCAAGCACCTCCCTCCTACCCCGACTCCCCCTCCTCCACCTTCTTCCTCTGCTGTCTCCCCTTCCCGACCCTTTCTCCCCCTCGTCTTACCCCTCCTTCCTCTGCTGCCCGATCTCTCCTCTCTCTTCCCCTACCGCCTGGTTACTCCCGTATCGATCTTCTCCCTCTCCCCCTACCTCGCCCGCTCCTGACCCTCTTCCTTCTTCCTTGCTTCTTATGGATATGGACCCCAGTCCTTTACCTCCTGCGAACGTTCCTCCCTTAGCTACCCCGATTCCAAGTCTTATTCCCTACTGATCATGTCTTTCCGTGCCGTCAACGTCCTTCATCTGATCTAATCCCTACCCGACCCTCCCCCCCCCCACCTAGCTCTGCTACCCAACCCTACTACCCCAATAGTGCCATATGGCCTTTGTTGTCCCCCCCCACATTACAATTCAACTTTGGTCTACTCTACTCCCTAATCCATGATGCTCTCTTCCTATTTCTCCATGTTAGGCCAAGCATTATTCACTCCATTCCCCTTTGGGACTGAAGTTTTCATTCCAGGAATTTAGTAATATTGCAGGTTTCTGATCCATGTTAGAAATGGTAGAATGCCATGATTTTAACCTTTCTTCAATGAAAGTGAGATTACGTTTCATACTATTTTGTTTACCAAAAGTACTGCAATCCATATCTATTTTTGTATAATCTAGAGTTGCAGTGATTTTCTATCCTAGGATGGATATATTCCTGGATAAATCAAAGTACTTTGAAAAACTTCACCTTGCTAAACAGTCTCTAATTCTCTAAGCTTACTTGAAATTACTGATCATTCCTAAGCTGTAAAACTCTTGTTTATGAAATATCTTTATATTATAACAAAATATTTCCTCAGGTAATTAATGCCTTACCACGGTCTTGGGTGAAGAGTGAAGGAACCCACGTTTTCCTGGGTCGTTTAGAAGACTTCCTCATCAAGTTGTCAGAGAAGCTGGACCCGACCACACACTCCCCGGCCCTTAAGGAAGTATGTGATCTCCTCAAGTCCATTGGAGCTGCAACACAATCAGAGAAAATAGCTTACAAGTACCTCTGAACACATTTAGTGATTGTTTATTCTTATTAAGTGGATTGTTGTTGGAGTGAGAAAGTGATAAACAAATCTTAATGGCCACCAAATCTTAAAGGTACTTACTTGACCATATACTTTTGAGTTTGTTCAGTACTTCAATTTTGTTAATACTGAAATTGAGTTAGTAATATTTTACAAAGTTATTGGGGTTGGGTGTTCTAGTATGGCTTTGAATTGCCCGCTTCCTCAGTGGAAGGTTGGATTTGTCCACATTAAAGCCATACCAAAACATGTAAATATTTTTTGTATATAAATTTTCTCTTGTATTAAGCTACTTGTATGATATTGTAATTCCTCCCAAAAGGATATAATGCCCAAATTTTGTAACTATTCTCAATAATAAAACAAACAAACAAACATGTAAAGCAGGCATTGACCACATCCTCAAGTGTTGAATGTTATGAAAAAGAATTATGAGCTATTCTTTAGTCAAAAGCATTAAGTTGTTATGACATCTGAATATCTGGTTTGTTCTGAGAGAGAGAGAGAGAGAGAGAGAGAGAGAGAGAGAGAGAGAGAGAGAGAGAGAGAGAGAGAGAGAGAGAGAGAGAGAGTTCTATAACCTCCATTGCACTATTATGGAAGCTAGTTAAATTTTCAACAAAGGTCAGACAAATTCTAGACTTGTTACAATGAAATGGTAGTTGCTCCGACAAATTTTTGTAAAATTTTTATAAGACTGAATTCTGTATGTACAAATAAATAATTTTTTTTTCCTCCATATAGTTTTTGATCCTGTATTTCAGGTCACATAATAGGATGCTTTTTATGAGGCTGAAATAAATGTAGAAGTAAATACGGGGCGCAATTGAATGATTCATGAGAGTAATATGCCAAAGCGAATATTAAAAACTTATGGGGAAAACAGGAATTAACATATAGAACTACAACTTTTATACTACAACTATTTTATAATTATAATTATATGTAAGTAATTAATTTAATCCTGCTTTGGAAATTAAAAGATAATGATTGTATTCGCATTAGCATGCACAGTCAAAAGTACAGTGGGCCTAAAGAATGTTAGAAGTATTGAACTAAAATTAATTGCTGGATGATGGTGATGGTGATGCTACGCAGCTACAGCAACACGATCACCAATTTCTCTATCTTCTGATGATACTTGATAATAGTTGGTAGCAGGCATTGGGGAATTAACACTTGATGGTTTAGCTGATACAGTTTCCTTCAAGTAATTAGGTTTCAATTGTTGTTTGTTTCCTCTCAACATTATATATTCCTCTAGCACGCAAGTGCATCTTGTATCTGTTTGTCAGCTCTTGCGAATCTTTCATAATTGGCGTCCATTACTTCTAACACTGTTGATAGTACCAAATGCCTCTGCCAATTTCTTTACTGTGAACTTTATTGGTGCCTCAGGTATTATTTCTTCGTCTGCCTCAGCTACACATCTTTCTTCCTTCTGTTTGATCAGCTCATTGGAAAAATTGCGTGTACTTTCCAGCATACGTTTTCAGACCAAACTCAATTTATTGACATTAAATCTTTCTGTCAAACATTCCCCATCCATATGCAGCTCTTCACCTCCAGTATCATAATTTTCTGTCTCACTGCTGCCATTAAGACTGACTATCATGACACTTAATAAAGCGATAAAATCACCTGTGACTTGTTGTAAAAATTTGCGTATATGTAGGATCGTCGGCATGCTCTTTTAGCGTATCAAAAATACTTCTTGCCTTAGCCTGGATCGTCATTAGGCTAAGCGGCATACGCTTTTGTGTCTGGTCTTTCATCCATGTAACAAGTAATTTTTCTATGTCATCAATCGGCCCAGCTCTTTTCTTCCAAGATTAGAGTGTTTTTAACTGATGTTGATTTCACTGCATCACTGATTCGTTACTTATCCTTTAAGATGGTAGAGATCGTTGATTGCCAAAGTC
>JAXIVD010000703.1:62831-65331 GCA_036785275.1 Cancer borealis | reverse complement strand
ATATATATATATATATATATATATATATATATATATATATATATATATATATATATATATATCTGCATCAACTTAATTTGAGATAGAAAAGAACAAAATACGGGTATTGGAGCATTAAGGAAAACTGAAAATTTGAAGATTTCAAGAAAATAAGTAAATTGTATTTCATTTGACTTCCTAAATATGTACATGTAGCCGTAGTCGGTAACTTAAACATCATCATTCTATAAAAGTAAATTTTAAGAAACTGCAGCCAGTATGGCGAAACATTAGGACTATTATTCGAGATTATCATTCGTGTAACCATTAAAATTATATAAGCTTTTGCAGAACTGCTGCAGGTGATGGTATCACTGAGACTTTGATGATATTTTTCCTGTTAAGTAACGTAACCACATGTAACTTACATGCAAATCAAATAAATTTACTTCCATAAGGGTAGTCAAATATATAATTGTCAAATTGTGTGTGTGTGTGTGTGTGTGTGTTAGCAGTAAAACCGATCTAAATGTGGTCGGATCGAGCTGAAACTTGGAAGAGGTACTCAGTGGGATCCCCTTGAGTCTTCCACGGGTCAATTTATTTATTTATTTTTTATTTGATTTAAAAAATTTTCTCATTTTATTTTTTCCTTGGCAACGCCGGGTTTCTGTTATGTTTACGGGCTATGCCTATCTACATGTGGTTGGATCTAGCTGAAACTTGGAGGGATATTCAGTGGGTCCTCCATTGTGTCTTTCCGGGCAACGCCGGGTACTCTGCTAACTCTAACCTAACCAAACCTATCCCTGCAGGGCTAATGTAACCTAACTCTAACCCTTCCTAACTAACCAAACCAAACCAATGCCTGCAGGACTAATCTAATATATAATTGTCAAATTCTGTGTGTGTGTGTGTGTGTGTGTGTGTGTGTGTGTGTGTGTGTGTGTGTGTGTGTGTGTGTTAGCAGTAAAACCAATCTAAATGTGGTTGGATCGAGCTGAAACTTGGAGGGGATACTCAGTGGGACCCCCTCTGTCTTCCACGAGTCAATTTTTTTCTTCTTCTCTGGGCAACGCCGGGTTTCTGTAATGTTCACGGGCTACGCCTATCTACATGTGGTCGGATCGAGCTGAAATTTGGAAGGGGGTACTAAGTGGGAGCCCCTCTGTGTCTTCCCGGGCAACGCCGGGTACTCTGCTAGTTGTTTATAATAGTGAATTTCAAGCAGTTATCACAATGAAATTAGCTACTTAACATGGGCTTAAAAAACACTTACTAAGAGGCACACAAAAGGTAGGCTCAACAAACTATCAATAATAATAATAATATTATTAATTTTATTTCGCCCGTAGGCATATTAAGGGAAAGAAAATCTCTAATAATCATACATGGTTCAGACACTTTATTTACTATTAAAGCTATCGTACTCCCTCCCCTCCATCCGCCATCTCTCTCTGGCAACTCTGACCTCAACGAAAATATTAGTTTCTTACAAAGAAAATAGAGCGAGTAAAATGAAAACGGGTTTACCTGACTAGTTATCATACCGTCTTTGAAATAAAAAATTATTAGAGAAGGAAAGAGTTAATAATATCGTTTGTTCATGTGACTTGTCACCACACTAATAATGTTTTCTCTTTAGTGAACAAAAATAGCTTGCCCAGACCCGGGATCGAACCGGGGACCTTTAGATCTTCAGTCTAACGCTCTCCCAACTGAGCTATCTAGGCTACATTTGCAACTGATTTCCATTGTTTCACATGAAAATATTAGGACCTTCGTATACAAGATATATACGGATTGAGAACATTATAAGTATTGTAACTTACATCGAAATTGCATATAAACCACTGACAATATTTCGATCTTGACAGTCTGACCAAATGAAATCTATCAGAACAGAAAGGTGAGAATAACTATCAAACTAATCAAATGACTTAATTTATATGAAAAAAATATAGATTTAGTTAAATATGTAAAAAGGATATTATTGCGATGGCCGGGAATCGAACCCGGGTCAACTGCTTGGAAGGCAGCTATGCTCACCACTATACCACCATCGCATGGTTTTCAGCTATGATACAATTTGATATGAAATGCAACATGAGAGTAATTTAGAAAATACGTGTTCCTGGTAAAAAAAAAAGAAAAAAAAAAGAAAAACCGTCACCTTTTGGACCTTAATGCCTGTTTTATCGTGCGTCATTGTCGTGGCTAGCAAGCAAATATGACCTTTAAGACATAGTACACTGTAGCTTACTGCTGCACTGAGACTAAAAGTGACAGAGCTGTATATATCTTACAACTGAAAGTATAAAATAGTAAATGTCTTTATATAGATTTCTTCTTCGTTGAAATGCATCGGCCCGTTGGTCTAGGGGTATGATTCCTGCTTTGGGTGCAGGAGGTCCCGGGTTCAAATCCCGGACGGGCCCGTTGTTTTCTCAAATTGTTTATTGATGACCTAGTTTCTAATGACATGGAATACCTTTCACTATTGCACGGCAAATTGTTCCCA
>JAXIVD010000703.1:17500-60131 GCA_036785275.1 Cancer borealis | reverse complement strand
GTGTGTTTGTGTGTATGTGACACACACACACACACACACACACACACACACACACACACACACACACACACACACACACACACACACGGGTAGGAATATCAACAAGGTTAGGATTTCTCAGCAAAGTATGTATTTGTAATTATAATTGAATTAAGAACTTGAGGAATTAATTGTAATTAATTATATTATAAAATAATTGTAACTTAATTGTAATTGTGGAAAAATTAAGTAGTCGTAAAATTCTGAATAACTTTCACATTCGTTCAAAGTTTTTTATGTCTGAAGTTGGGAATTATTAATTGTAATTAAAATTGTTTTTCTTCTGCAGTAATTGTAATTGTAATTGTAAGTGAATTTCAAGGGAATAATTATAATTAAAAAATTTTGTAAATAATTGTAATTGTAATTGAGAATTTGAACTGTAATTACTCCAACCCTGGCCAAGAGTAAGCTAAGATGAACACCATACAACACACTCCTCCACCCACCCACACCATACCACAACACCCTCACAACACACCACAACACACAATACCAATAAAATACCCTTGCAATGGTAGTCAGTAATACACACAATACAACTCTAACCACCACCACCACCACACCTCCAAACAAACCTTCCACGTCAACGGAAATATTCAGTACCATACAAGGATGGTGGGGAAAGAGGAGGGAGGGCACATGAGTTATTTATGAGGTGACTTAAGTAAGTTTTATTGAGCACAAGTTCATTTACGTAATACATGGTATTTAATGATAACAGCGACCTTCCCCCTACCGGCCTACCCAAAACCCAACACCCAACACCCAGCGCCTTTCTCTGAGTCTGGCAATATTAAAATTTCGATGACAATACATAAATCAAAGATTAGTGAGTAGTATGTAAAAACAATAGTATGTAAAAACATATATTAGTTATAGCCTATTGTAGATATTGAAAACATATTTAGTAATCTATTACAGGTATTTGAGGCAACTGAAGGTAGGGAGCATGATCATGCCGTGTTCGCGCCGTGGACTGGACGTGGACGGTCTCTGTCGTCCACACCAGCCCTCTACACCACGGCGCGCAGTACGCCGTCCATGGCGCGACGTACGCCATCCACGGCAAGTCTTACCCGTCCACGGCGCGCCGTACGTCGTCCACAGCGAGCCTTACGCCGTCCACAAAGCGCCTTACGCCGTCCACGGCCTATATATAGGCTGTGGACGGCGCACGGCGAAAAGTCGACACGTGTGAAACGAGCCTTGGAGATGAAGGCAAGGCAAGGCAAGGCATGATCGGTACAAGCATCTAACCCACTAGTACTGAGAAATCCTAACCTTGTTGATATTCCTACCCATGTGTGAGTGTGTGTGTGTGTGTGTATGTGACACACACACACACACACACACACACACACACACACACACACACACACACACACACACACACTACTTTGTACATATTTTCTTCCCATCATTAGCTATTATTATCATTATTATTATTATTATTATTATTATTATTATTATTATTATTATTATCATCATTGCTGTTACCATTACTTTAATATTATTATCATTATTATCATATTGTTTATCTATCTGCTACACTACTTGTAACATTTTCAGCCCTTGGGCTGCAATTTATCTCTAATAAATCGTTTATTATTATTATTATTATCACACACACACACACACACACACACACACACACACACACACACACACACATACGCACGCGCGCGCGCGCACACACACAGGTTGCAACAGAGCCAAGAGTAACCTAACAAGATACAACACCCTCCTCCACCCACCCACAACACCCTCACAACACACAACACAACACAACCCTAACCACCACCACCACCACACCTCCAAACAAACCTTCCACGTCAACAGAAATATTCAGTATCATACAACGACGGTGGGGAGAGGGGGGGGAGGCATATGAGTTATTTATGAGGTAACGTATTTAATGATAACGGCGACCTTCTCCCCCCACCCACCCAGCGGCTTCCTCTGAGGCGGCTTGGAGCTGAAGGCGGGACACTGAAGGCCCAGCAGAGTCCAGCGTGTGTAGTGTCGTGGTGTGTGTGTCCTTGATCAATCACGCCCCGCCGAGCCCCAAGCCCCAAGCCGCCCAGCCCCCACCAACACACACTGAATTGCACGCTATCATAACAATTCCTTGCCATCGACCTGCTCTCATCCCCACTTTAGTAATTAGAGAGAGAGAGAGAGAGAGAGAGAGAGAGAGAGAGAGAGAGAGAGAGAGAGAGAGAGAGAGAGAGAGAGAGAGAGAGAGAGAGAGAGAGAGAGAGAGAGAGAGAGAGAGAGAGAACCTGCCTGACCTGTCGACCTGCTAAGCTTGGAGGAAGAGGAAGAAAAACTGAATAACTGTTCCTACCTCCACCCTCCTTACCCCCTCTTGCCACACCCACACCATGCCCCTGCTCCCATCCCCCTCCACACCCTGCCCCTGCCACCCTCCACGCCCACACCCTGCCCCGCTTAACACTCCAGGGTACCTCAACCAATTAAATAACAAGGCAGTCCTAATACATTTCAATTACTTTTTCCTTCATTGCAAGAACACCATGAAATTCGTCATATGAAAACACGATTTTTATAGGATCCGTGGAAGACACAAAGGGGATCCCACTGAGTGCCCCGTCCAAGTTTCAGCTCGATCCGACCACATTTAGATAGGTTTTACTGCTAACATACATACATACATACACACACACACACACACACACACACAGACACACACACACACATACACACACACACAGAATTTCACAATTATATATTAGATGTTAGGTTAGGTTAAATTAGTGATGAGAGAGATAGAGAGACAGAGAAAGTATAAAAAATATTTGGAGGTACTTACTCTGCTAGAATTCTCTCTCTCTCTCTCTCTCTCTCTCTCTCTCTCTCTCTCTCTCTCTCTCTCTCTCTCTCTCTCTCTCTCTCTCTCTCTCTCTCTCTCTTGTCAATTGAATTAAAGTATTAGTAGGATAGCAAACTTAAATAAAAAATAAAAATAAAAATAAAAAAGCTTACATAGGTCAGGTCAATTAAAGTATTGGTAGGATATCAAGCTTACATTAAAAATAAAAATGGAAAAGCTTGCAAAGGTTAAGTTAATTCAATATAATGGATGAAGATAAGAAAATGTCACCCATTTCCTCTCTCTCTCTCTCTCTCTCTCTCTCTCTCTCTCTGTCTCTCTCTCTCTCTCTCTCTCTCTCTCTCTCTCTCTCTCTCTCTCTGGAGGATTTCAAAGCAGTCATGAGATTAATAATTATTCTCACTAGGCCTACCTACACAAGCGTCCACCACCACCACCACCACCCACAAGGAACCTTCCATTGTAGTCTCCTTTCTCTAATTCAAGTAACTAGTGTAGAGTAGTTATATCAAACAGGCTTCGCAGGGACCCTAGGGTATGTTGGTGTTTGTGTTCCCTTGTATTTCTCCTCCTCCTCCTCCTCCTCCTCCTCCTCCTCCTCCTCCTCCTCCTCCTCCTCCTCCTCCTCCTCCTCCTCCTCCTCCTCCTCCTCCTCCTCCTCCTCCTCCCCTTGTAAATATAATAATACCAAGGCAATGCTTCTCTAAAACCAAGTACTTCCTAACACAATATTGCAAGTTATTAGTTAAATAAATCTACAATAAAATAATAAGGGAGGTGGATGGCTGTTCTCTAGATATAATGAGTAAATAACTTCTTTTGGTGGCTGTTCTGAAAGTCTGAAATCAAGGTTCTAGGCAGCCTTAACGACATAGGAAATATTTATAACATGTGTAGAAAGCGATTAACAGTCATCACACACAGACACACACACACACACACACACACACACACACACACACACACACACATACACACACTTGCCATGTACTGGTGTTTGCAATGAAGCAATGATCAGTTCAATCAAAATGCGTTTTATTGAAAAGAAATTATGCTGTTTTTAATTCCTAATCTTCAATTATATATTTATAATTATCAGTTGTGTTTTCAATATTTAATGATGTATAGTTTTAGTTAATTTTTTTTTATAGGATGTAAGATTTCAAATTGTAAGTCAAGTCACAATGTTGTGTATATATATTACATATTATACAACTTTCTTGATCATAAACCATCAATTATCATTATCATTATCATTATTATTATTATCATTATCATTATGAAGCGTAGCAGCTCACGACACTCTTTATCCGAGCTGAACCCAGGCCCACGAGAGGGTTTAGTGGGCCTGAACTGAGCCTATCCTGCCCGCTACACTCCCTTCCTGGCCTGCCCTGCCCTGCCTTGCCTAAGCACTGACTGGACTGGTGGTAGCTGTAGTGCTTCACAGGGTGGTTTTCCTCATTGTAAGACTGGCCGGCATATCACTCTACCATCTATCTCTGTTTCTGGTACGGCTACACCTCCCAGTGCTGTTGTAATGCCTGCTGCATCCCTTGAACCTGCTCCTTCAACACTACCTCTGTGTGTTTCCTCATCATCCTCCACCACCGTTCTCTCTGTCCCTGGCCATGACGGCTTCACCACAGTGTTGAACAAGGGACGACATACTAGCACCGCCCAGCCCAACAGGGTTAGCGTTTCATCCCCACAACCCACCTCATTGGATCAGGAGTTGCTTGTATTCTGAGTCCCTGTTCAAGATGATTTTCAAACGTCCTACAACACTGTGTCTGCCCTTTGAAGAGGATTGTCCTACTCTGCTGATGAGATGCCTGCCGGGGAAGGATGGCACCTGTCATCCTTCCACAAATCCACAGACCTTCCAACACCTGCAGGATGTTGTAGTCAACTGCACCACCACCAGGGTCAAGCTGGTTCAGCTTGACCTCCATAGCAATACCATGTATAGTGTTGCTATGGGCTGTCCCCTTCGTTTACCCACGGATTTACTGCCATGCCATCCCCAAGTGGAGGAAGCTGCCCGCTGTCACACACCGGCCACACCACACACCAAAGAGGACTTTCTACCTCCGCTCCTTGGTGCCCGAACCATTGTTATGTTACCACTAGCACAGCTTTGGTCACCATCAAGCTTCCTGTGCAAACATCATCAAATGTGGGCTGTGCAGCAGATACCCCCAAAACACAGGAGTGCCTGGTTAAATATAAGGCAAGACAAGATATTGTCCACTGTTGTCCTAACTGTAACCACCACACCCACCACGCCTGGAACAAGTCCCGCCCTGTCCGCCTTCGCCTCGTGGAACGGGGTCATGAACAGCAAGCTGCCTGGGTTGCTAACCAGCAAAGGCAAAAGATGTGTTCCAGTTTGTGAAAGAGTTCTTTGCCAAACATAATTTAGACATCCAAACTGACGCTGCTCCTGCCATGCTAGGGAATAAATCTGAATTTTCTGCGCTGATGAAGAGGGAGATTCTGCACTTGCAAAGCATCCAACCCACTGTTTCCTACATTGTCATGCTTTGGTACCAAAAACATTGTCTCCAAGGTTGACACAAGTACTCAACACTTGTGTAAAGACTGTCAACTGGATTAAGAGTCGTGCTCTGAACCATCGCATCATGAAGTCATTTTGTGAAGGTCTAGGAAATTAACATACAGTTTTGCTTTCCCACACAGAAGTCCGTTGGCTCTCAAGATATAATAATAATAATATAAAGTGTTGGCACACCAACAAAAGCTGTGCGTAGCTGCAAGCGTTCATCTCCCATCACATTGGCCTTTGAGTCTGATGTGGAAATTAACCCATTACCCCGGGACACAGGACTATTGTGACATCCGACTTCCTACAGTTTACCTTCCCCAGGTTTCCCTAGGTACACATTTATCTACCAATCCGTTTGGGAGGATGAACAGCTGGGTGAGCTGTGTGTTGTCTGTCTGACTTCGTCCGAGATGGAACTCGAGCCAGCGAATTCATAGTGAGCCGTGCTAACCGCTGTACCACTGAGGCACTTCAAGAGGGTGAGCCTCAATCTGCTTCTTTGAACTGCAGGAAGAAATCAAAGTTTTTTTCTGGAGGAATGTAACAATGATCTGCTTCAAGAATTGGAATCACAAAATGTCATACAAATGTTGGCTTACTAGGCAGACATTTTCCCTCGTATGAATAATATGAGTGTATTTCTTCAAGGTTAAGAGATAAACATATTGAAATGTTGCAAAAAGTTGAATGTTTTTAAAGAAATATTACCTTTTTTGGCTTTGATGGGGAAAAGGTAATCTTTCAAATTTTTCATCACTTGAAGAAATGGTCGATGATAATGGATCTATAATTCCTACATTTGGAAATGCTGTCAAAATTGTTTAATGGATATTTTCTAATGTTAGTTTTTAGTTTTTTGAAATTGTTTAAATAACACTTAAACTGAATGAAAAGCTTAATTTGTGTGTACTGCTTGTTCGCATTTGTATTGATTATAAGTTTTCTTTTTCTTTCTTTTTTTCTTGCTTTTCATGTCATTCAAAAATTAGCTTAAATAAATTTGTCATTCAAATCTAGTAAAAATTGCCTTCTTGATCTTCATATGAGATATTACTTTTGTAGGGGATGCGTTAACCTATTAAAAGTTATCTAGAGGAGCAGGAACATATTAAAAGTTATCTAGGAGTATAGGAACATATTAAAGTTTTCTAGGAGTACGGGGCATAGAAAAGTTTGGGAATAACCTAACCCCTAACCTGACCTTCCTGTCTCGCCTTACATGGGATTCTTATGATGTCAGGAGGGAGTATCCTGCTTGCTGACAGACTAAGACACACCACAACGTTGACTTATAAGCAATTGTTTTACATGTTATCGAGGATCAGGTGTGTGTATGTGTGTGTGTGTGTGTGTGTGTGTGTGTGTGTGTGTGTGTGTGTGTGGGTGTGGGTGTGTGTGTGTGGGTGTGTGTATGTGGGTGTGGTAAGTGGTATGAAAGTCCCAGCCACACTCACGCCACTCAAAGTTAGCTTCTCTTTGTTTAGTCTCCCTTCAAACTAACTTTCCCTTAAAGTTTCCATATAAAGTTTCTTCCTAACGTCAATACCATAACTTTTACCATCCCTCCTCCTCCTCCTCTTTCTATCGTTTACAGACCTTATATATAGTCTAAACACCTTTCTATCATATCTTTTACCATCGCTCTTTTTTTTTATTTATATCATTTACACACCTTCTATTGATGACTTTATCTCCTACTTGGAAATGACGTGGAACTGAAGGCATTTCCTGCATCTCAGTACCCAAGCAACACATTTCACACTCTTTACCTTTCCTCTTCAACCATTTCAATTATTTTTTCCCCTTCCCTCTATCCCTCCCTCACCCCACATTCCTTCCTTCCTATACACTAAAGGTATCTATCCTCTCCATGACATGAATATCGGGTAAAATGGAACTAAGGTTAGCCAACTAATTTTGAGGCTCTAAGCTCTTCATATCATTGCACATTACATCGAATTGGAGACAAAACAAAATGAAAGGAGCATCTTGTGTCAAGTTTGTTTGAATGTGACGAGCACACTGTGTATTGTCTCCTGGCTTGCTAATGAGATGATTAACTCCCCTTACCTTATCTCCCTCTCCCCTCCCCTAGTACTCCCCTTCATACCCCCTTACCTTACCTCGGCCTCCCCTCCCCTGGAACTCTCCTTCTGCCCCCCCCACATCACCCTACCTCTCTCTACGCTGGTACTCCTCTTTCGATTCTTCTCTGCTCCCTCCCCTCTTACCCCCCAAAAAAGGTCTATCAGTGTAGGCTTATTTACTCTCCCTTCTAGGCTGTTTTTCCCCTCACTGCACGCCCTCTGCGCTTCCTGTGTATGTTCTGTTGTCTTATGATGTTGTATGTTTAATGTGAAGTGTTCTGTAACTTTATTTATACTATGTTCTGTAACACAGGTGAGTAGATTGCTTAAGGTATTCCCAAAGTGGAGCGAAACTTTTTATTTATTTATTTTTTTTATTATTATTATTATTATTTTATTAACAGGGTACTGGTTTAGGAACGAGAAAAAAATGTGGCCTGTACCCAACCCCATCCCAACCCCACCCAGCCCAACCCACCTTCATTTACTTTCCTTCAATTACTCATGTACAAATGTAATAAAAAAAATATATATAAAAAATTACACCACACAGACAGCAGTGATAGATAGACATTACAATTTAATTTCGCATTACAAGTGAACCTCACCCAATCCTACCACCTTTCTGCCCGGCTCCCTTACCCACCTTCCTATCCTTTCCTTAGCCTTGCGGTACTGTATATACTTTTTTTTCCCACCTCTATCCTCCTTTATCCCTACAGACGAAGGAATCAACGGGGTTTCTTTGGGTATACCTCGACAATCATTTATCATATTGTCTCACCGCCCGATTCTCTAACTAAGGCTGCCCCGCCCCGCCTAGCCCCGCCCCGGATGTGTAAGGATTAAAGCATTTCCGAGGGCGTGGCAGGCAGGCAGACAGACATATCTTCGGCCAACCCATACGACGTGGTAGAGGAATTTGTGAGTGAGGGAACGAACGAAGCCATTTTTGTTGCCAAGCGAAGGCGGCGGTGTGGCGATGGTGGTGGTGGTGGTGGTGGTAACACGGGCCACTCTTGCCTCTCTCTCTCCCTCCGCTGGGGCTGAGGCGCGGCACCCAGACACCAAAGGAGGAAGGGAGGGAAGAACGATGACATACCCCTCGCAATGGTGCTACACTACACTACACCATAGCGTAGCACCTCAAACTAGGGGTAACAGTGCTCCTTAGGCTATCTTATTCCAGGATGTGTGTGTGTGTGTGTGTGTGTGTGTGTGTGTGTGTGTGTGTGTGTGTGTGTGTGTGTGTGTGTGTGCATCGATCACATGTGGGCCGCTACGCACAAGCCACAGGATACGACAATTCACAGACCTAATTAATTGTGATCAGGGAATGTGTGTGTGTGTGTGTGTGTGTGTGTGTGTGTGTGTGTGTGTGTGTGTGTGTGTGTGTGTGTGTGTGTGTGTGTGTGTGTGTAATTCAGGTAAAACATAGCTCAGCTCATGACCTAATTACACTAATAAGAAATTCCACCTTGTCTTCCACCTGGCCGAGCGGTGTCATGCTGGAGGCGCCTAGCCGCTTTGCTCTGTTCTGGGCTGTTAGGACCATTGCATTAGGGAATGTTACTAACAACGTATGCTACACACACACACGCACCTAACACACAGAACACCTAACAATGGTCACATACAAGTACTGTTTCCCACCAAAATATTCTCACCACAACGAAAATCTAGACTTTCGCTCTTTCTCAACCCACTTCCACTCACTCCAGCGGCGGCAGATGGTCAGTGTCACCTGTCACCTGCTCACTCCACGATGTCCACTCCCTCTACTACTCCTACAACTCCATTCCTGACTCACCTCGGTCTTTCATTTCTCACACACCAGCTCACTTATATTAATATTATTACTATTATCGTTATTATTAATAGTTCGATGGTTCTAGAGTTTCGCTACTGCAGTTATATATTAGTTTTTATCTCTCTTAGTCTCAACTTATACTGTTCTATGTAAAGACATCGAGCGTCTGTCTGTCTGCCTGCCCTAACTTCTGGTCTCAGGATATATATACTAGGTACTACACTACTTAAAACTACAACGATATAAAGTAAATTAAAGGTTAAATATAATACAAAGAAGTTTACCATATGATAAAAAATTCTTGTCAAAAAATAGTTCTTTGATACTTTTTAATTCCTTTCTCGGAACACTAATATTATACAAGGAAATACAAAGGAAAACAAACAGCAACATTTCCTAGGGTCCCTGCGAAGGCTGTTTGATATAACTACTCTACACTAACTACTTGAATTAGTGCCAATTGCCAACTGCCAATTATATGTTGTGTTTATCAGCAGCAACAAAATTACTTTCAGCATCTGGTTTACTCTCTCTCTCTCTCTCTCTCTCTCTCTCTCTCTCTCTCTCTCTCTCTCTCTCACACACACACACACACACACACACACACACACACACACACACACACACAGGAAATAGATGTTTAACTCTTCTACTGATAATAAAATAATATTCTCCCTTGGGCTGCCACCTGCTTGCCATTCGTGTTCTCCATGTTTCCTATAAAAACTTTTACACCCTCTCTACCACACCACTATTTCTCCTCCACTCTGTACTCACACCCAAGTATTACTCCATTTGTAAACTAACACTCATGACTAACAAATCTGCTTCACTTTTATAACGACGTATTCAACAATTATGAAGAAATAAAAACGGTAGATACCATTGACCTTGATTTCCCTTGCTTACCTGCACGGAAATAAGAGGAAGAGGATGAAAGGATAGAGAATAGAAAGAATAGAGAACATACAGCATACATATTATCATTCATTCCTCCTCTTCCTCTTAAGCTCAAGATTAAAAGAAAACCCCTATTTGATGTTATTTTTATAATTTATATATATTTTTTTTTCATGTTAAATAAATAAATAAATATATATATATATATATATATATATATATATATATATATATATATATATATATATATATATATATATATAATCCCACTTGGACTGGGGGGGTTTTTAGTGTTATTTTCGGGAAGCGGTTTTTTTCAATGCCAACCCTGCCCCTCACCCACCTTCCCCCTCACCTCCCTCCCTCTGCACCTACTCTCATCCCCTTCCCTCCCTCTACACCTACCCTCACCCCCTTCCCTCCCTCCACACCTACCCTCACCTCCCTCCCTCCCTCCACACCTACCCTCACCTCCCTCCCTCCACACCTACCCTCACCCCCTTCCCTCCCTCCACACCTCTCACCAGCCAACAGAACCCACATCCTCATTTCCCCTCTCACCTCTCATCCTGCTTCGAGGAGAGAGAGAGAGAGAGAGAGAGAGAGAGAGAGAGAGAGAGAGAGAGAGAGAGAGAGAGAGAGAGAGAGAGAGATAATCAAAATAGTCTATGTATAGTATATGATTACATCAATCACTGCCCCGCCCCCAACACACACACACACACACACACACACACACACACACACACACACACACACACACACACATTTATTAGTATCACCACCAAAATCAGTGCCTTATCATTATTATTATTATCATTATTATTATTACAACACCACTACAATTGGTACCCCTTCCTACCCTGCCTCCCCCCCATCGCCCGTATCCTCACTAAGGCCTCATCACTATCATTTACCTCATTGTCTGCTTCCCCTCACAGCCTATACCTCTCTCTCTCTCTCTCTCTCTCTCTCTCTCTCTCTCTCTCTCTCTCTCTCTCTCTCTCTCTCTCTCTCTCTTGTTAATCTTTCTCTCGTTCCCTCTCTATTTTCCTACCACCAGAGAATTAGAGGCATGTGTGTTCTCTCTCTCTCTCTCTCTCTCTCTCTCTCTCTCTCTCTCTCTCTCTCTCTCTCTCTCTCTCTCATTTTTAAAGTCATATTCTCACCACTGTGTCCTCATTATGGTAAGTCTTTCTCCTGACTTACGACGAACACACACACACACACACACACACACACACACACACACACACACACACCTCGGCTCCGCCTTTCACTCCTATCCTGTCTCTTGCCGCTCTCTGAAGCCTGAAGAAGGATGTCGCAACACACACACACACACACACACACACACACACACACACACACACACACACACACACACATCATTACGTAGCTCCTAACAGTGAGGATTTAGAAGAGATTAGGACCGTCATTAGTCACCATTGTGGAGCATCGAGGAGGAGGAGGAGGAGAAAGGAAATGAGAGGCTAAGGCCACCATATTTTTTGCTCTATTCTTAACGTTGGTCACGACGGCCGCCTTTCAGTTCCAAATACTTTTACTGGTTAGTTTTTTTACGCCAGCCAACGCACCCAACAAAATCGCAAGAGGAAAAAAAATTGAGCCCAAACCTTTCAAAATCTAGGACAAACGACATGCGCATTTATTATAAGATGATGTTAATTAAGTATTATATTAATGGTGATAAAGTGATGTTGATGTTAAATAAAAAGTCAATAGTTGTGTTTGGTAAGGCATGACAACCTGAGTTTTCGTTCCCTGGCAATGCAGATGGTAAACAAAGCCAAGGAAATTTGACAGAAAATATTAAATCGACACTTATTTTAACTGATTCAATTTCGTCAACTGTGATAGATGAGTCTATATATTAGTGATCAATGTACAGCTTGAATACACTGGGAGAGAGAGAGAGAGAGAGAGAGAGAGAGAGAGAGAGAGAGAGAGAGAGAGAGAGAGAGAGAGAGAGAGAGAGAGAGAGAGACAGCATTTGGCAGCTAGCTACCTTCTCCCCCATTCTGTCTCCTCGACCTTCCACTTTCATTCCTTGTTCCCGGGCTAATATCACCTTCACTTATTCCTACACAAAGATAATACCTTTATCTCATTACCTTCCTAATAAAAAGCATTCTATAAGAGCATCTAACCAATTTTTACCCGCAGCAACACTAAGTAAATATATGTAAGAGCCTAATCTAATGCAAGTTTTTTTTCTGTATTACACAAAAAGACTAAATAAAGTATATATTATCATTATTATTGTGCACTACCTAGACTACCATGTTTATTTTTCTTTACCTAACATCACTTCCTGTCAACATAGGGAATCTGATAAGCCGTTGACAGATTATTTTCTTTTTTTTCTTCTTATTCCATCACCTAGTCTGCCTTACTAAGTTGAGAGATTAAATAAAAAAAATAAAAAAAAACAGGCAGCCCCCAACGCTAGATCGCCACACACAGCTACCAAACCCTAAATGCTGCTATGATAAACACACACACACACACACACACACAGTAGGTACTCACCGGTATGTATACTAGCATGATACGTCCTGGTAAACTGTATGAACTCCTTAGTTTACGATATCTTCATAGGTCCATCGCACACAACACGTAGGATTTTTGGGGGGCTCCAGACTCCAAGGAGGAAGAGGTCGAGCACACTACCTTTAGGAGACACTCGCTCTCACCTTCAACAATTAATAACTTTATAATTTTCCATACAATTTGGTCCTCGAGTTGGTTATTGGCACATTGCTCATGAAAAAATATGGACTACGTCATTAGAGCAAGGAAGCTGCCGCCTTCAGACTCAAAGAACGGAGATTACTAGCTGTACACGCCCACCAGCCTTCTTCATCCACTAGCTGACGGCCGCTCATTATGCCTTGCACATCTTAATCCCACAGCAGTTTGGGTTTACAGACAAGCAGAGGTCAGGGTAAGGGGAGGGGGGTGCTGGCAGGTTTAGAGTGTGCGCAACATCTACCCTCCCGTTTGCTGTATCGTCTCTCACTGAACATCATCCCGCGCACACACCCGTATTGACTCCTCCACGCGGCGCCGTTGCCATATCTCCCTTAAAAATACACCCTAACAATTCACCACACCATTATCTACACTCCTCGTCCTTATACAAAGCCACACACCTACACATTATAACGTTTCATATCGTATGTGATTAGATTAAGGCTTGCTGGATCAATAAATTGTTCTCAAGCTAACATCGCCCACTCAAGTGTATGAAATCAATAGAATGGCGGATCTGTTAATTTGGCAACATTGCACTGAGTCGATGGCACCCCAAGGCACTGTGTCCCACGCTCGCGCCAAACAAAGAATAAATAACAAAACTATTGAATAGAGGGAGCATTGCGATAAAGAATGACATCAAAAACGTTAATTCAAGAGTGAGTGTAGGACTACTGAGCCTAGGTGATGGCTGCAGTGGTGAGCGTGTGTGGGCTGGTAGTGGGCTTGCAAGCTGTTCTCACCCTAACTGTACACCCTCAACTAGCGACACTGTGCACATACTAACACACACACACACACACACACACACACACACACACACACACACACACACACACACACACACAGCACCTGACACAATCACCATCATCAAAAGATAGTGAATGACAGTGTTAAGACTGGATCGTTCTTCACTAACTTACTAACACAGCCACGCTAACAGATGCTGTCTTTTATGTTACAACAGCAATCCAACTTGACCTAACTCACCTTCCCCTCGTACCTCATGACTGTGCAAACCTCATGAACAGACCTGTCTCTCCCTAGCTAACAGTCCTTATTGCTTCCATCTTTTGCATAGATCACTTCCTCTAGACAGGTAGGGGTAAGGGTAACAACGGGTGTTTGTTCCTCCTTCTGCAGTAGTATCAAGGCGCTTCCCTGCCTAATGCTTCTATCTGCGCCTCTCTCACTGGCTCACTCACTCATTACCATACACACACACACACACACACACACACACACACACACACACACACACACACACACACACACACACACACACACACACACACACACACACACACACACACTCACACTCATTTCCCTTCCAACATAACATTACATCCAGGCTGCAACTATAAGGATTTTATTGGTAAGAAAAATAAATGACAGTTATAAAAGATATATGGAAAAAAGTTGCAGCATTCATTGAATATTTTATAAATTTATATAATGTTTATATACTTATATGTATATATAGCTACTTATATTTTTAGTGAATTAATCTTTGTATTATTGAGAGGAAATTACGTCATTAATAAGGTGCCCACGTGTTCTTATACGATTCATGAACGTTACACACACACACACACACACACACACACACACACACACACACAATAGGAGCTACTTTAGCTTGTTATCTGCGTGTCATGAATCTACTTTGGTATGCGATCTACACTTTATATTGCGATTTACGTGTCATGAATCTACTTTGTGAAGAAAGTGTGAGTGAATTTGAAGATCCTACGAGGAGAGGAAGGCCAGTTGTAAGATGGAAGGAAAGGAGGATATATTTCTATACATTTTTGACGTAAACCTCATATTTTTTTAGTTATTCAAAATAACATTATTTCTGCCAAGAAGTCATATAGGTGGAAAACGTTACTTATTTAGTGGCCTGTAAATTCCACCAGAATTGAGGTCGATAAAGGTTTTTCCCATTATACTACGTAAATATTAGTCATACAGAAAAAGTGTATAGAAGTAAAGTTATGGAGTTTGATAATGTCTATCTCATGTAGTCATCATCTTTCCAATATCTCAAATACCTATGAAAATTTTTTATTTTGTGAAAGAAATTAATGTATAATACTTTACACTCCTACATCTATAATTACATTCCAATTCAATTTCATTGTAGCTTAATAGAACGAACGTCTCGTGCTTTTTCTTTAATATTCTATATATTTTTTAACGTAAACCCCATATATTTCGAGTTATTTCAAAATATGCGATTTATCTAAAAAAAATCATGCAAATTTCCACACCTCTGAATCTCATGAAAATTGATACAATGAGGTTTACGGTCATGCTAAACATGAATCTGGCCTTATTTTCCTGAAATACAAATTGTATTTCACCTTTGTTTGCTTAATAACATTAATGAAATAACCATTATTTAACTTTACTGTCTGCTGGTCTCATATGACAAAAATACATATAGCTTTGTTTCATGCAATGAAATGTTGTAGCATTGCAAGACTTCGGTAGGATGATGAGTGAAGATGGACACCATTATGAGCCCATCCACGCGCGCGCGCGCGCGCGCGCGTGTGTGTGTGTGTGTGTGTGTGTGTGTGTGTGTGTGTGTGTGTGTGTGTGTGTGTGTGTGTGTGTGTGTGTGTGTGTGTGTGTAGAGGATATATGGGGGCGTGTAGGGGGTGGGAAGACTCCAATGTTTCGGATTGGGTGTCACGTAGTGCATATCATGTTTCACACACACACACACACACACACACACACACACACACACACACACACACACACACACACACACACACACACACACATACACACACACATACACACACACACACACACACACACACACACACACACACACACACACACACACACACACACATACACACACACACACACACACACACACACACACACACACACACACACACACACACACACACACACACACACACACACACACACACACACACACACACACACACACAGAATTTGACAATTATATTTTATGATTAGCCCTGCAGGGATAAGTTTGGTTAGGTTAGCTAGGAAGGGTTAGAGTTAGGTTAGATTAGCCCTGCAGGGATATGTTTGGTTAGGTTAGCTATGAGATAATATATGACTGACGTAAGGGTAAGTGTGTTATCTTGCTACTGTTTATGGCGCGAAATGTTAGCCGCTCCGCAATGCAAATAATAAGTCGAAAATAAAAACAAAAATCTCTTTTTCCCATTTAAGAGAGAGAGAGAGAGAGAGAGAGAGAGAGAGAGAGAGAGAGAGAGAGAGAGAGAGAGAGAGAGAGAGAGAGAGAGAGAGAGCTATATCACTCGCAGATTCAGCCAGTATTCAACCTAGAAAAAAATAATGTCATAACGATCATTTAAGTTCAATATAAACTAAATCAAACAATTATCACAGGGTACTCACCACGCAACTGGTGGATGTTGTTGTAAGTCCATAGTATTCCATTAATAATCCATCTGTAGCAGCGCTGAGGTAGCGACATCGCGGTCATGTTGAGTTGACACCCACACCACTCATTAGCACACACAGATACACACACATTATTTTCATTATTTTCTTAATTGCTGGGTAAGACAGACACGTGCCCAGCCTCTTATCAACACTGTGATGCATGGTAATGGTTGGTACATGTCCTGTATCCTGCATTACCACCATTAATATATATTATTACTTTCACTTCACTTTTTTCAGGGGTCCAAAAAATCGTACCCGCCGCGGACAAAGTAAAGCACTTATCTAACTCAATATCTACTATATTTAACGCTTAATCACTGATTACTCACCACTGATTGAATGTGCAATGTCTGATACTACGTGGGTAAGATATACGTGGGTCCTGGTGCTGTAATTGGTCACTTAAATCACATAATATGAGTGATAATAATGACGTGATATAACGACAAGTATGTCATCTCCCTACTGGTTTGGCGCGTAAATTTTGTCGGTAATTAATCTTCTTCTGTTTACTAAAGCGTTTACCATAATGCCTGATTTGATTATTATATTATATCTATTACTATATCACATGGAGATGTTTAATTTTATTGAGTGTGATAACATTATATTATGACATTAATATAACCAAAAATGAACACTGTATCAGTAAGCTAATATAATATAATAGCGTTGGTGTCAACATGATCAGGAACTTGGATTATAAAGATCTCAGTACATTGTTCCTGGTTGAACCTCAGTCTCTGACAGATCAGAAACTTAGCTTAAACGTTAGGTTAGGTTTAGGTAACTGTCGGAAGTCTTGCCTGTTGAATCGGCACTTCCTGATGTATCTTCTTGCGGTCTGGGCTTATGTGTTCACTATTATATGTATTTTCACTGGTTTTGTAAATTGTTTTTCTCTCTTTGTCTTATTTCAACCACTTAAAATAGAATATATATTTTATTAGATTATGTGTAACTGTGATAATTCTTGTGCTTGTCTGTGATTTCAGTTTCCTATGCTGTAGCATATATTTTTACAATATTTTCTTATTCTTATCTGCTATACTTATTAGTCAACTTCTTTTTATATGGAGCTCTAGCCAAAAAGATTTTCAGTTTGTAAGCGTTGATATGTTGTAAATTGACAATAAAATGATCTATCTATCTATCTATCTATCTATCTATTGTCTCCGACAGTGGAAATCAAAGAATCTGCGGCTAAAATGTAAACAAACAAACTACCAGTCTCAGTCCAAGTAAACATAACATCTCTCCCCCTTCCTCTCTCCAGGGCAAAGCGTCTCATCTCTCGGGTTTGCCACTCTTCCTGAGACAACACTCTCCATAATGCCCTCCACACCACATCCATGGGCCAATACCGCAGGGACTCCTCACCACAGCCGTGGATACGGAAACAATCCCGCGTCCTAGATGTCGCCCTCACCTGCCTCCGCTTCGGCCACACAGCACACAACACTCACGGCTCACTTGCACCGCCTGCGTCTGTACCCTGACCCACTCTGCTAGTAGCAGCAGGCGTCCACCCCTCACGACAACCAGCTGTCATCCGTCTCACCAGCGCCTTCTTGAAGAAGACGGGTCAGCCAACACGCCTGTGATAACCTCACAGGACTTCACCAGGGCTCATATGATCGACTGAATCGTCGCAGCCCTAAACAACACCAAGAACCATATTGCATCTCAGGTGTAGGCCAAGAGGAAGGCTTAATTACGCATCACCTGTACATTATTGCAAGATGTATGATGTTTGTGATGAGTTAGCGTGATGGTGTTCAACGTTATAGGTGTGTTAGGAGTGTTAGGGAGGCGCGTGGTGCAGGCCAGGAGGTGGGAGCGTCAGCTGTGGTCTATCAGCTCTCCAGGATGGTGTTCAGCTGCCCTAGGGGACCAAGGGGAAGACTCAAGGTAATATAACATTGATTGTACCCTTCCCTTCTGTTTCCTTCCCCTTCTCTTTCCTTCCCGTCCCGTGATATTGTTGACGCTCCCAGCCTCCCTGTGTTTAAGTCCAGATTACAATCCTTCTTTGGTAATAATTTGTTCTTTTGATCCTATTTTTCTCAATTCTATCCACCCACTCTGCCCTATCCTGTATCCAGTTCTTTTCTACCTTTTGATACTTTCTTGTCAATTTTTTATTGGAAGATACACTAAACCAGTCATTCATTATCATCTTGTAGTAATACTGCCCGTGTAGCCTGACTGAAGTATCTGTCTTGGTCTTTTGGGCCTGCCCCTCCCCCCCTTGTCCAATCTGGCTGGACACAGAGTGGTAAGGCCCTACCAGGTCAGTGTACCAGGTGGGTCGTGAGTTTAGGATGAACACCACGGTCAACTTGGTAGAAGTTTAGGGCAGTAAATGAATTTTCTGTATTTTCTTTTGTTTTTCTAGTCTCTTTCATATTGTCAGGTATGTATGTCTTTACCTCAATAATATTATGATCAGACATAACTGTTTTTGTCACACTTGAGACTGTAGATTAATTCCTCATTATTGACAAACACCAGATCTAGTATGTTTTCATTTGTGGTTGGGTATGGTACCATTTGTTCTATGTAGTATTCTTCCATTAGATGTAGAAGTGTTTCAGCTTGTTTTTGTTCAGCTACTGTACTACCACTTATATGTCCTTGAGGCCAATGTATCATTGGGAAGTTAAAGTCTCCCACCATTATGATGATTTCTTCAGGTATTTAGCTACTTTCAATTTTCCTTTTATGTAAGGAATTAATTTTCTTAATTAATCATATATACATTTGTTCTAGGTGTAGAATGCTAACAGAAAGAAGCTCCGTTGGTTCCGGCATTGTGTGTATGAGGAGACTGAAACACAGGGCTCGAGGAGGTGGTGGTGGTGGTGGTGAGGTGAAACAGAATGGCAAAGATGACATTTCACATTTGTTCATTCCTGTCCCAGTGAAGGTAGAGTAAACTTATTCATTCCTGTATGTTATTCAAAACTCATGACTGCAAAAAAAGAAAATGTAATTGCACAATTATTCATTCCTGTATCTTATTCAAAACTCATGACTGAAAAAAAAGATACACAGTTATTCATTCCTGTATGTTAAAACTCATGAGTATTTGTAATTACACAATTAAAACTATTCATTTGGTGTTTTCATGATTTAATTTGGTGTATAAACTTTACAGGCTAGGCATGATGAGATCAATGTTGGGGAAGAAATGGCCGGACCTCTCAAGAAAGAAGACATTTTACGCATCCTAAATCGCTTTTACACAAATGAAACAGTCAAGGAGTTAGCAAGAGAAAATGGCTTGGATAGTAAGTATGAACATTTTCTTATAGCTTAGGAAATAATAAATGAAACAGTACAGTGTGTATGTGTGATTAATTAATTGATAATAAATAAATGTTATGTAATGTTTGATAAATAAAAGTACATACTTAACACTATGCTGTCTGTCTGTTGTTAATGATTAGAAATGTTTAGTCTCCACTCTAGTTAATTTATCTATTCATTCCTTTGAACAGATTATCTTTACCAGCAGACCTTCATCAGCCTTCGTAAGTTCTGCCTCGAGTCAGAGAGTCTTCCCGTTGACCTTCACATCATCATCAGCGACATTATTCAGGTCACTTTGAATTAGTATAACCTTGTCGCATTGAAACTTGACTTGCTTTTTTATATATGGTATATGACTTAAACTCTTTCAAAAGAGGAGTGTCAAGACACCTTTAATGTTAACTGGATTTCTACTACTGTCCTCTTTACCTAACCTAACCTAATGGTAACTGGACCTCCACCCCTTGCTTCTATTTCTCCTACTGTCCTCTTTACACAGGCTGGTGACAAGCGGGATTTTTTTAACGTATTTTTGTCGTCCCTTAGAAAAAAAAATGGTCTAGGAGCTATTTATGTAGTTGTTGATTGGTGTGGATTGATAATTTTGTTGGTGACTTTTAGGGAGCTGGCCACATCCATGACATGTATCCAACCTTTCTGAAACATGCACAGAAGATTTTTCCTCATCTTGTCTGTATGGATGATCTCTACAAAATATCAGACCTTTCCAATCCTCCAAATTGGTGAGTAATTCTTTATTTTTATATTTATTTATTTATTTCCAATACTATCTACTATCTACTTCAATTGTCACTATCCATTTTCATCACACCAGAATGAATTTGTACTGTAATTTATCATGGAATCAGTGTTATAATTTTTATTTATTTAGTTAGTTCACTTTTGATAATAGAAGCTACAAGTACTTTTATTGTTAGTAGTAATCTATTGAATTCATGTCTACATCTATGTGTTTGTGATGACTATGCTTAGGTATTTAAACTCACTCAAGGTATGTATATGTATGGTAAAAAAATAAATGTATATGTATATTTTCAGGTATACAGAAGCCAGGGCACTTAATAGGAAGATCATTTTTCACGCTGGGCCAACAAACAGCGGCAAGACTTATCATGCAATGGAAAGATTCTTAACAGCTGAGTCTGGCATTTATTGTGGTCCTCTCAAATTGTTGGCCACTGAGGTATTCAACAAAAGCAATAACAGGGTGAGTAAGTGGTTTTCTTTATAATTATTCTGATATATTGATTAATTTATTGGTTTATTTTTCATTTTGTTTTGTTTTATTTATGTTTGTTCACAGATCAGTTCATCCTTGTATAAACACTGTTATATTTTGTTCTAAGTAACTTTTCATTCATTCATTATTATGGTTTTGTTTTCAATTATTCTGATGTATTAATTAATCTATTTGTTTATTTGTCATTTATCTATTTATTTATAGATTAGTTCCTCCTCGTATTAGTATGTTGTTAATGCAGAACACCATGTTATAAAAGAGTGTTAGTATTTAATATTTATTGTTATTATTATTATATTTATGAATCTTTCTACCAGGGCACCGCTTGTGATCTAGTAACAGGAGAGGAGAGAAGATTTGGCAGCACTGAAGGTTGTGCGGCCAGACATGTGGCTTGTACTGTAGAAATGGCGTCTGTCTCCAATGCCTGTACGTGTTTATAGTGAAAGATTTATGTGAATTTTTTGGTGTGTAAGTACAGTATGAAATGAACCTTCACCCCTTGCTTCTATTTCTCCTACTATCCTCTTTACAGGGTGTGGCAGCTAGTGGGATTTTTTTCATTACATATTTTTGTTGTTCCTTAGCCAGTACCTTTTAATGTAAAAAAAAACCCAACTATATATATATATATATATATATATATATATATATATATATATATATATATATATATATATATATATATATATATATACATAATATAATTGGATGAATGAATGTATCCTCTTATTTATATTTCCCAGATGAAGTTGCAGTTGTTGATGAGATACAAATGATCCGTGATCCTGGGCGGGGATGGGCTTGGACGAGGGGTCTGCTGGGTCTCAATGCCAAGGAAGTGCATGTGTGTGGGGAAGCTTCTTCTATTGGACTTGTGAAAGAGTTAGCCATGGCAGCCGGGGAGGAAGTAGAGGTGAGAGGAGATCAGCTTCTCAGACATTATTTGGTATTACTGCCGAGTGGCCAAAGACTAACCAAATTGCTATAAACCTGATTTATATCCCCTTTAACTCTCTCCTCCCTCTGTGTGCCTTGTTTTGGTGTGGAGAGAATACAAATCAAGGGGCTTCCTACACCACTCACTCCCTTGTGGTCGCCTTATACATAATACTTAAGTTAATTTATTATACTAAACTTGCATGATTACTTTGATTAATGATGAGTTGCTTGCATCTAATTATGATCACTTAATAAGTTGTATATATGTTGTTCAGATCCAGATTATTGTTGGCATCAATTACAAGTACACTCCTACCTTGGTTTTACGGATCTCCCTTTAACGGATATCGAAAGCAATGGACAAAATCTGCAGCAGCGGACTCACTTGGTTTACATCATGATAATTACACACTTGAATTTAAGAATGTTGAATTACTGTGTTATAGTGTATAATTACAGTGTACAGGTATTTACAGTCAGATTGGATAGTGTGCTTCATTAAATGTACAATTCTATATTATTCCTCTTTGTTTGGTAATATAATTGTAGTAGTTTTGGTAACTACAGACAATAGGCATTATCGGACCCATGTTTCCCCCTATTGTCCATTAAAACGAGGTAGGAGTGTAGTAGGTAACCAATGTTTTCATTACAGGTGAGGAGATACAAGAGGTTGACAGAGTTGACAGTGGAAGACTATGCATTACAGACCCTCGACAACGTACATCCCGGAGACTGTATTGTGTGTTTCAGTAAGAGAGACATTCACTACCTCACCCGAGAGATTGAACGCAGAGGTCATGAAGTGGCTGTCATCTATGGAGGTCAGTAGTAGAGGTCAATAGGAGTAGATGGTGCTGTACTCAGAATTAGCTCTTTGGATTATTGGTAGTCAACCTGTATTTGTTTTTGATTCATCTTCTATCCCAGGCTTACCACCGGGCACTAAACTTGCTCAAGCTTACAAGTTCAACGACCCCAAACATCCATGCAAGATTCTAGTCTCAACAGACGCCATCGGAATGGGACTTAACCTGTACGTTTGACCTCATATCAAACCTAACCTCACCTCACCTCATATTAAACCTAACCAAATCTAATCTTACTACATAATGTATAAATAATGAAATACAATGTTCCCTGATGTACCGTTTTCACATATCTTACTGACTATGTTGGTCAATTTATTAGCTATTATTTATATTATTTATTTTTAACATAGGAGCATTCGGCGCATCATCTTCTATTCTCTTATCCGTCCGACCATCAACGGGAAAGGAGAGATGGAGATGGAAACAATCAGTGTATCTTCAGCGTTGCAGATTGCTGGCCGGGCTGGGCGTTACGGCACACAATGGGAACACGTACGTACATACAATACATACATACATACATACACCTTCCATTGTCTACTCTATGATTATACCCTAGACCAGAGATTCTCAACTTTTCCTCCATCATTAATCCCCTTGGCTTGATGTATTTCTTCATTTATTCCCTTACTTCCATACAAAACATTCATAGCCATCATAAAGGAACAAATCACACACACTTGGCATATTCTCTCTCTCCGCTCTCTCTCTCTCTCTCTCTCTCTCTCTCTCTCTCTCTCTCTCTCTCTCTCTCTCTCTCTCTCTCTCTCTCTCTCTCTCTCTCTCTCTCTCTCTCTCTCTCTCTCTCTCTCTCTCTCTCTCTCTCTCTCTCTCTTATTCAATTGTTTTATAATCAACTATATCGTTTATTTTTTTTTACACTACATCTTGGATAAATGTGTTATCTATGTATGAATATTTATTTATTTATTCTATTTTTTACATTAAAAGAGTACTGGCTAAGGGACAACAAAAAACGTTAAAAATCAATCCCACTTGCCACCAGACCCTGTAAAGAGGACAATAGGAGAGATAGAAGCAAGGGTTGGAGGTCTAGTTAACATATATAGATTTGATATAAGTGTATTCTATATGTCAACAATGTTTCAGGGTTATGTGACTACAATGAAACCAGAGGATCACTCCACACTGTGCAGGCTGTTGTCTCACGTACCCGAGGATATAGAACAAGCCGGACTCCACCCAACAGCTGACCAAATAGAACTATTTGCTTACCATCTGCCCACTTACACACTCTCCAACCTCATAGTGAGTTATTTCAGTCCATTGTATAGTACAGGTTGACTATCAATGATACGTTACAGTGTCAGTCTGTGTACATGTGTGTGTATATACGTGTGTGTGTGTACGTATGATTAAAAGGAGCACTGTAGTTTTATGGAATAACATTTTCTTTTTTCCTCAGGATGTTTTTGTGAATCTGTGTACAGTGGACTCATCTCTTTACTTCATGTGTCTGATGGATGACTTTAAGTTCTTGGCCGACCTCATCCAACACATTCCTCTGCCCCTCCGTGCTCGCTACGTCCTGTGCTGTTCACCCATCAATAAGAAAATGCCGTTTGTGTGCGCAATGTTCCTGAAGGTGAGGCCACTAATTGTGTTTGAATTCCTTATATATATATATATATATATATATATATATATATATATATATATATATATATATATATATATATATATATATATATATATATATATATATATATATATATATATATATATATATATTTTTTTTTTTTTTTTTTTTTTTTTTTTTTTTTTTTATTAATTAAAAATTTTTTTTTTTTCCTATTGTTTCCCTAATTACTGATGGCTGTGTATTGTTTTCCTAGTTACTGATGGATGTGTGTATTTTTCCCCTAATTGTTTCTCTAATTACTGATGTTAGGGTGTATTTTTTCCCTCAGTTCAGCCGTCAACTCTCCCAGAATGAGCCAGCAACCCTTGACTGGCTGTGTCATCAAGTGAAGTGGCCATTCTCAACCCCGTCCACTCTACTTGATCTTGTGCATCTAGAGGAAGTCTATGATGTGTTTGACCTCTATTTGTGGCTGAGGTGAGGGTTATCTAAGGTCAAAATAGTGTAATAGTAATTGTGTAATATTTCTATTATTATAATGTACAGTGCTCCCTCCAATTTCGTGATATTCCAATTTTGTGATCGAGATCAATCTTCATCTCGTTAAGCCCAGGTATAGTAAAATGGTTATTTAGATTAATTTTCTTATGGATAATGATAACGTTTACGTATTTCTGTATTTTTTTTATTGTACGATGTATAATTATATGTATTTGTGTATAAATATGGCCAAAAATATTACTAAAATCACCATAAGGTAAATGATTCTAATTTTGCGAATTTGAATTTGGCGGCCTGCAATGTCGACCAATTTCACACAAAATTGTCAGTGTGTACGTGTGTGTGTGTGTGTGTGTGTGTGTGTGTGTGTGTGTTTACATATAATTGGAGGGAGCACTGTATGTATGTGTATGTCTGTCTCAATGATGCTGTGTCTACCCTTATTCCTTATTGTTATAGTAGTTGTTTAATATTTTCATTATTATTACTACTCCAACTCATTGTTTCAGCTACCGTTTCCCTGATATGTTCCCTGAGGGGGAGTTGGTAAGGGACTTGCAGAGGGAACTGGATGGTCTCATTCAGGACGGAGTCACTCAAATTGTAAGGCTTCTACGTAACTCAGACTCACGCATTTCCATCACAGCTGCAGAAACAGAAGACACTTTCATCATGGATCAGAGGAAAAAGAGTTCAAGTAAAGGAAGTAAGATAGTTGTGTACACTTGTATGTATGTACCTTGTATTGACTTGTTGCACCTCGGATAAAGTTGAAATATAACTTTTCACCAAACAAGCAGAAAAATTGACTATAAAAGGAAGCTCTATATATAGTCATATATAGTTCACCAGCAGAACTATACGGTCTAGAGTGACTTCATTCAGGGCCATTATTTATATTTAATCACCTTTTTTTTCCTTCACAGAACCATCACTATCTTTGACAAGTTCAGAGGATTTGTGCAAGAACATCACACTGATTCAGAAGGCAAAGTTTCCTGGGAAGTACCGAGATAAAACTACAACTCGTGGTAATCTCACTGAGCGTCTCCTGGCACAAGGTCTTCTGTCACCTAAGATGCTGGCCGAGCTGCACCGGGAATGGCAACAACAGGTACAGTAGTAGTAGTAGAACAGGCTTCTTATCAATATTCCGGTTCCATCAGTTTTCGGCATTAAATTTGATAGCTTATTAATCTGTAACTATTTTCTCCCTTGATCTTGACAGGGCTCGGAGGAAGGAGATGATGAGGGTGGCAGCTCCTCATTAAGACCCAGAAGAAAAAAACCACCGGCTAAGAGATGAACACTAATTAATATTATGAAACAAACTGAAAAGATAGTGTCATTTGTGTTATAGTGATTTTTTTTTTTTTTTTTTTTTTTAATGAATTGAGGAACATTTGTATTCATAATCCATGTTGTTGTATGAATTGAATAGTGGAATAGTGTATAAAGTATGAAGCAATAAACAACAACGAATAAATAACATCTTATAAATGCTATGTGTGTTTTTTGGGGGGATATGGTGGTTCTTGTCAAATATTTGATATTTTCTCTCTCTCTCTCTCTCTCTCTCTCTCTCTCTCTCTCTCTCTCTCTCTCTCTCTCTCTCTCTCTCTCTCTCTCTCTCTCTCTCTCTCTCTCTCTCTCTCTCTCTCTCTCTCTCTCTCTCTCTCTCTCTCTCTCTCTCTCTCTCTCTCTCTCTCTCTCTCTCTCTCTCTCTCTCTCTCTCTCTCTCTCTCTCTCTCTCTCTCTCAAACAATAACGAATAAATAACATCTTATAAATGTTATGTGTGTTTTGGTGTTGGTGGTAAAGCCTTGAGGTCAGCCCGGCACAGAGTGGCTGGCGTGAGGAGGTCCTTTGCTGCTGTTTCAGATGAGTCCAGATACTTCTTCACCTCAAATAAACACAAACACAAAGGCTATTAAAAATATTGGAAATATTTTTGCAGCATCTGATAGACATTTTTAAACTCTACAACTTTGTCTCAATACATATTTGCCTAAGGCTAATAATTACGGAGTAAAATTACATTTTTAACCATAATTTTGGTCATTTTTAAGGTGAAATTAATAAAAAAATAAATATTTCTGTCACAGAAACGGGAAAGAGCATATGAATTGAAGCTGTAAATCTTCAATAAACAATAATAAGCGATATGGAGCCACTTTTCTTGAATTTAAATTTGTTGACCAAAATTGACCTGAAACCATTAATTTGTATAGGAGAAACGTTTTTCTCCCGTAGACTTTAACGGCGTCCAAGTCTCCTGCAGGAAGACACTTTTTATTAAAAAACTCGAAAAGTATGAGGTTAATGTAAAAGATGTATAGAGTCAATTAGATAGAGGAGAAAACGCTTGTTCTTTTGAGCTAGAGTATATTGAGATTCGTTCTTAAACAACCGAGAAAATGTCAACCGTTGCCTTTGTAGCGGCCAACCCCTCTATAGAATTTTGGACTTATTTTGTAATTTTTTTTGTGTTCTATGGATTGTTTACGGTTTGTTTAATATTAATATATCTTAATTTAGGGTGCTGTAAGGTTTGTTTATGTTAAATTATGATGTATTGGGTATGTGAAAATATTGATATTTTTGTGATTTTTTTTTCAGTTTTGAATTTTTTTTGGTTTGTTTATGGTTTTTATTGTGCTTAAATATGTTTTTACATATTATTCAATGGTTTATAGTGGTTTAATGTCGTTATTGTTGTTTATTTACATTTTTCTATATTTTGTAGTGTAAATAAATATCTTTTTATGAAATTAATGTAACTTGAATATGACAAATAGTTATGTCGAAGCTGATTAGGTATTCTATTCTATGTTTTGAAATATATATCATTGTTTATCCTTGTGTCATAGACTCTGCCGGACCACTGACATCTGACGGGCCGGTGTAAGTACCAAAATATTTTAGTAATTCCTCACCTTACCTCTTTATCCTCAGCCTTATAATTAACAAGCAAGGTAAAATAAAAAATCTAGTATGTTTTACAATCATTAATTACTTGCGTTATTAAGTAATTAGGTTTATTTTGATGTTTGTTTACATATTGTAATGTTAATGAATTTTTTGCAATTTTCAGCAAAACTTTACCATACTTTCGCATAGCGTTGGATTCATTGGATTTGTTATTTTTTTGTGTTTATTTTGTATAATTGTTAGTATTCTAAGGTTTATATTAAGTGAGATATAGGGATAATGTTTTTTCTAGTTTTTCGTTATTTTCGTAGTTTTTTTCAGCTTGTACGGTTTTATTATCATTAATTGTGTGTCTGAATAATTCTTGATATCTTTTTCTTTGGTTTATATTGGAATAACTAGACTATTAATGTTTCGTTTCTATTTTTGCTATTTTGATTGGTATATTTTCTATTTATTTTTTTCATGCGGTTAATGTGACTTCAGTATAAAAAATCGTTATGTAGAATCCTGTTAGGTATCATAATCTATTCTTTAGAGTATATATAACTGCTTCACGATGTATAATAAAATTTCATATTTTCGTTTTATATATACGTCATCGAATACTACTTTTTTTAATTTTTCTAAACCATTAACATTATTCATCATTTATTATTATTATGTTATTCATTAGATTTCCTTAAACAATCAGGTATAATAAAATATAAGGAACAGTCCTGGGTTCCCGTCTTGAAAGGCGGGACTGTTTTCTTGTTTACATCGGCCACGACACAACGACAACACGGGGACAGAAGGATAAATGTACATCATAACGCCATTACACTGCTTCATTAAGGTAATTATATATATCTTACCCATTAATTGGAATGGGTCAATGGGTGGCTGTAATGAGATATACTTAACGGCGTCCAAGTCTCTCCCGCAGGGAGACACTTTTTATTAAAAAAACTCGAAAAGTATGAGGTTAATGTAAAAGATGTATAGAGTCAATTAGATAGATGAGAAAACGCTTGTTCTTTTGAACTAGAGTATATTGAGATTCATTCTTAAACAACCGAAAACATGTCAACTTGAAAATGTCAACCGTTGTCTTTGCAGCGGCCAACCCCTCTATAGAATTTTGGATTTATTTTGTCTTTTTTTTTGTGTTCTATGGATTGTTTACGGTTTGTTTAATACTAATATATCTTAATTTAGGGTGCTGTAAGGTTTGTTTATGTTTAATTATGGTGTATTGGGTATGTGAAAATATTGATATTTTTGTCGTTTTTTTTAAGTTTTGATTTTTTTTGGGTTTGTTTATGGTTTTTATTGTACTTAAATATGTTTTTACATATTATTCAATGGTTTATAGTGGTTTAATGTCACTATTGTTGTTTATTTACATTTTTCTATATTTTGTAGTGTAAATAAATATCTTTTTATGAAATTAATGTAACTTGAATATGACAAATAGTTATGTCGAAGCTGATTAGGTAATCTATTCTATGTTTTGAAATATATATCATTGTTTATCCTTGTGTCATAGACTCTGCCGGACCACTGACATCTGACGGGCCGGTGTAAGTACCAAAATATTTTAGTAATTCCTCGCCTTACCTCTTTATCCTCAGCCTTATGATTAACAGGCAAGGTAAAATAAAAAATCTAGTATGTTTTACAATAATTAATTACGTGCGTTATTAAGTAACTAGGTTTATTTTGATGTTTGTTTACATATTGTAATGTTAATGTATTTTTTGCAATTTTCAGCAAAACTTTACCATACTGTCGCATAGCGTTGGGTTCATTGAATTTGTTATTTTTTTGTGTTTATTACGTATAATCAATAGTATTCTAAGGTTTATATTAGTTGAGATATAGGGATAATGTTTTTTCAAAATTTTGGTTATTTTCGTAGTTTTTTCAGCTTGTACGGTTTTATTATCATTCATTGTGTGTCTGAAGAATTCTTTATATCTTAACCTATGGTTTAGATTAGGTTAACTAGACTATTAATGTTTCGTTTCTATTTTTGCTATTTTGATTGGTATATTTTCTATTTATTTTTTTCATGCGGTTAATGTGACTTCAATATAAAAAATAGTAATGTAGAATCTTGTTAGGTATCATAATCTATTCTTTAAAGTATATATAACTTCTTCACGATGTGTAATAAAAATTCATATTTTCGTTTTATATATACGTCATCGAATACTACTTTTTTTCATTTTTCTAAACCATTAAAATTATTCATCATTCATTATTATTATGTTATTCATTAGATTTCCTTAAACAATCAGGTATAATAAAATATAAGGAACAGTCCTGGATTCCCATCTTGAAAGGCGGGACTGTTTTCTTGTTTACATCGGCCGGTATGACACACACAACATAGAGACCTCCCCACTGACCAGACTGACTCACTGACTAACCTCCACACAGCCTGTAGACTACACTGGGACACAGACCTGACTAACGCCCTACAGTACACCTCACTTGGACGCATTAGACAAGACACACGACACCACTGGTGGACCTACTCCCCCAGCCGTGCCCTTGACACTGCCGTCACCAGACTCAGAGTTGGACACAGCCGCCTAAACTCCCACCTACACAAGCTGGGCATGACTGATGACCCCCACTGCCCTTGGTGCCCTACACAACCAGACACCCCAGAACACCTCCTACTTCACTGTCCTCGTCACCACTCCCACCGCATGGCACTCCTTCACTCACTGTCGTCTCTCCACATCCGCAGACCAACAATAACAGACATCCTAGGTGGCTCTCAAGATCCTGGCCTGGCCTTCAAAGTACTCAAACACACCAGGACCTTCCTCCAAAGGACAGGTCAACTCAACAGGATCTGATCCACTCATTCATCTGCAACCTGCACTTTTGGGGCACTAGAGGCTGTGGCACCACAGCCTGCACGGCCCCATCAAATTCCCAAGAAGAAGAAGAGACAGAAGGTTAGATATACATAATTAACGCCATTACACTGCTTCATTAAGGTAATTATATATATCTTACCCATTAATTAGGGGTTGGAATGGGTCAGTGGGTGGCTGTAATGAGATATACAAGTAGATGATGATGATTGAAAGACTGGAGGGGCTAAGAAGGGATGATTTCTTTATCATGGACCACAGAGAAAGTAGAGGCCACTCATATAAGATTTTTAAGCAAAGACCACGACTAAACATTAGGAAATATTACTTTGCAAACAGAATTGTTGATGAGTGGAACAACCTGCCTAGAGAAGCAGTACAGGCCGAATCAGTGAATAGTTTTAAGGCAAAGATTGACCCATTGATAAGGCAAGTGGGGGGGGCATTATATGAGCCAGCGCAGGCTTACTGCCCCAATCCTGAACCGACCACCTCAAGATTGACTCTGAGGTGGAGTTTGGTAAGACATATACAATTACCGCCATTACACTGCATCATTAAGGTATAATTATAAGCTGTACGAGGCTGTTAAGTGACTATATAAAAATAATCTTAAAGAGAAAATACGGTATTATTTTACATTTTCACCAGAATGCTCTAGAGAATATTATCCAAGTATTTAGAGATACGGCAGTCCTACCCCCTGTGGTCATCCGCTATTGGTACGGCAGTGTGCCTTATTATTGACCTGGTAAAGCATCTTTCTAGTTATTTTATGTTAGGTATGGTTTGGTTTGGTTATATAAGATTTTGACCCCATAGCTAGGCAACTGTCGTACCTATATGGGAGCACTGTAAGGATACGGCACTCATTATGGTTATAATAGGTTAGGTTAGGTCCGGTTTGGTTCGGTTGAAATATAAAAAGCTTATATAATCGAACCTAACCGTACCTAACCAAACCTAATATAACTGGCTGCCGTACCCCTAGTTGTACAGCTGCCGTACCTCTAATTACTGCCTACTTGTAATGTTGTTTTAAGCTGTTTTATATGCTGTTTAATGCTGTTATATATGCTGTTTTAATGCTACCTTACTAAACATGAAAGGCTTACTCAACAGATACATGAATTCGGGGAGTCAATACGTACATGAATTCTAGGAGTCAATACGTACATGAATTCTAGGAGTTGACTGTTAGGTTGTATAGAATCATTTAAACAAGAGATTTTAGAAAGAATTATATCTAGTACTTACGCGATGCAATGTTTTCTTGTCTCTCGGAGGTTTTGTCAACTTGTGTCGATGAAAATGTTGCTGAAAGACGTCAACTCGGCCTGTAAGATAAATAATAATAATAATAATAACAACTAAGCTCAACAATAGTTCCCCAAGACTCTTATATAAAACACATTTCAACACAACCGCATTAATTACAGTGAAAAATACGAGACACTACAATATAACCAGTGAAAATCAACTTAGCTCCCCCACTACCAACACATTTTCTCATTTCACATCAAGAAACATTTTTACCAGTAACTCAAATTGATCACTACACCACAATATCTGTTATCATCATCCTGAGCAGCTACTATCATTGTCTTATCTAGAGGTACAGTTCTCGCCGGCATCTTATCTGAACACATCTCTTGAAGGTATTGATGTTTTGATCTGATACAGCTTAACACACCCTGATACACCCTACAGAACATGTTAATCAGCTATAACTAGAAATGTGATGTGTAGACTGACTTGAGATGAAATATAATTCGTGATAATACTATACTTTATTACCACTACTTATTATATTGATTCTGGTGAGTAATTGGTGTTATTTATATCATATACCTAATTATTATATGACTAAAGTTGGATTATTTTTTAGATATAACCAAACCTAACCTTGTTCATGGCTGTTAGGTTAGAATAATGACATCATTATTATATAGTGATTAAGTTTACAATATGAGAAACTCAAAATTCATAATAATTAATATGATAAGTACTTTCAATAAATCTAATTCATCTGGTGGCAAGTTTGTGCCTATAGAAGCACATGGTATGGTGTGAGTATGTCAGTTTGGACAATATTTTTAGTGAGGATAAATTATTCAGGTAGTCATAAGGCAGAAATTTTGTTTAGGTAAGCCATTTATTTTGTCTGGCAGGCCCTGAGTCTTGTCAACGTAGGCTTCTGGAAGCTATGAGAGTATTATACTGTACCTTCCACCTTGATAGAGGAATGAAGGAACTTGCACTAGGATGGCATGTAGGAAAGGCATTAATAATTGGACACCTTCCAGGATGGCTCTGCGAAGGGTCTGAGTGGTGGAGATGGCAGGGTTGGCTCCGGCTCCATTCTGCGGCATGATTATGGCAGACTTTGGTGCAAGTGTTGTCCGGATTGACAAGGTGAGAATAATGGCAGAATAACTGGCGAACAAATACAAAACCTAAATTTAGACCCTTGAGGACATTCACCAGGCGTGGCAATGATACTGTAGCAGTATTGTCTAGTGAACGCAGTCCTGAACATGACTCGTACCTCAAATTTTGGCTCGCAATTCAAAGCAAAAAATTGACCGAGTGACGGCTCGTGTCTCAAAAAACTCGTATGTTGGGGCACTCGTAAGTCAAGGTTCCACTGTATATTAAAGATATATATATATATATATATATATATATATATATATATATATATATATATATATATATATATATATATATATTATATATATATATATATATATATATATATATATATATATATATATATATATATATATATATATATATATTATTATATATATTATATATATATATATATATATATATATATATATATATATATATATATATATATATATATATATATATATATATATATATATATATATATATATATATATATATATATATATATTTATATATTTATATATATATATATATATATATATATATATATATATATATATATATATATATATATACACAGTGGTACCTTGACTTACGAGTGCCCCAACATACGAGTTTTTTGAGACACGAGCCGTCACTCGGTCGATTTTTTGTTTTGAATTGCGAGCCAAAATTTGAGGTACGAGTCATGTTCAGGACTGCGTTCACTAGACAATACTGCTACAGTAGCAAACCTACAGGAGCTTAGTGCCAACATATAAAAAATTATAGTTTGTTACCATGAAATGCTTATTTATTATAATTAAACGAAATATTACAAACCTCTAATCTTGTCACCGAGCAATACGGAGCGTGCAGTATTGTCTTAGTGAACGCAGCCATACGCCCGCCCAGCTCTCCCGTCCAAAATTCGTTCTCTGCTTGTGTTTACCTCGCCGCATAAGGATCTCTGTTGTGCTCGCGTTCTGTGCTTTTGTGCCTTTATTTTACCAAACTTCTTGTTTGTAACCTTGGGTCCTAAGAAGGTGAAAGGAAAGGACAGCGGTGCAAAGAAGAAAAGGATGATGTCTATCGAAATAAAGCGTGAAATCATAGAAAAACACAAGCAAGGTGTGCGAGTAATCAACTTGGCGAGGCAATATGAGCGCAGTACTTCTACGATATGTACCATATTGAAGCAGGAGGAGTCGATAAAGGCTATAACACCAGCCAAGGGCGTTAAAATAATTTCTAAGCTCCGAACCTCTGTCCATGAAAAGATGGAGAATCTGCTATTGATGTGGGTGAGGGAGAAGGAGCTTGAGGGAGATACCGTGATGGAGGGTATCACCTGCGAGAAGGCACGAGCCATTTATGCTGATTTGCTTTACATTCTCTTTTATTGTGTTTTTATACAATATTTGTTATTTATAAATACATTTTTCTTATTTAAAAACACCTAACAAAAAATTGGATGGTATTTTGTGGGCTGGAACGGATTAATGGCATTTCAATTAATTTCAATGGGGAAAATTGATTTGATATACGAGCAAATTGAGTTATGAGCTCGGTCACGGAACGAATTAAACTCGTAAGTCAAGGTTCCACTGTATATATATTTCTTTTTTTTTAGTTCATAGTGTATGGAACGTTTTGTAAAGTTGATACATACAGTATACATTATTTTCCAGCAGTTACCTAATCTATTAGAGTCCATTCTCCTGATTTGCCACACATTGATGGATAAGTAATCACATGTTATAATTTTTCAGATATGACTACAATCTTACGTGCAGTCGCTCGCTGTCAAGAAAGTAGATGACGTACTAAACAAGAAACTAGATGACGTACTTCACAAGTTAAATAACATCAAGAATCAGGAAGCCCTATCAAAAACACAAGATTTGTCTGCAATTAAGCCAGATTTGCCTGTTCAAACACAGCAAGACCTTGGGCAGCTTAATGAAAATCTGGATTCTGATCCTAATCTTCAAGACATTATGGTAAGTGTATCAATTTGCCTTGCGGTGGATGTTCAATAATCCCACAACTGTAATCCCACAACTGTAACCCCGCAACTGTAATCCCTGTGTTTCATGAGAGGCTATTAAAAGGGACGGGAAGAGGGGTTGTGAGTCCCCTCCTTGCATGTTTCCCTATGTCTCATATGTCACATGGAGAAAAGTATGGGCTGGGAACCCTGCTCTCTGCACATGGGCTATGGGGTATGTGTCTTAATTCTGTATTTATAAATTGATAAAAAAAAAAATGATAATGTACAGTTTGTGAATGAGAATATTAACCTTAATTCTTGTTCACAGAGGACCTTGGCACCATGTTGGCACCCTCTTGGCATCCTTGATGACGGGTGTGAGGAGTGCCAGGGGAACCACACTAACCTGTGTACAATTATAACTTAACCACTACCACTGCGGCCACCTATAACTCCTGTCCCTACAGGCTGCAACATCCTCAGGACTCACTACTTGTACGTATAGGAAGGTGTATGTGTGTGTGTGTGTGTGTGTGTGTGTGTGTGTGTGTGTTATAATTATTCTTTTTATTTTAGTTAATTAATTTTTGATCAGCTCCATTTGTAAGAAAATGAGATATAATGCTTTTACGACCAGAAGAAATATATATGATTGATTACGTGTGTGTGTGTGTGTGTGTGTGTCTTGTATAGAAGCACTTGTCTTTGGAGGTCATCCCGCCTGACGTAGGGAAGGCCAGGGGTGTGAAGCTGCCTCATCAATATGTTGTTTCCTTTCCCCAAACACCCTGATATTTTCCTGCTAACTGGTGGTTGGTTTCCAGGGTGAGCTGTGGGTGGCAGGCAGCTATTGGGTCTAAGGTCCTGACGACCATCAAGACTCTGTCCTCGGGGCCAGAATCCATGACCACTTATATCCACCCGGGCCACTACTGCTGCTGCTTCTACTACAATTTGCTACAACTACTGCTGCTACTACTACTACTGCTGCTACTACTACTTCTACTCATCAAGCAGTGAGGCGTGGTCATCTTGCTTCTCCTATGATATGGTAATAATGTTTGTCTGTCGATTATTGTTCACCCGTGTGGACACACCTTTACATCCTACCTCCCTCCCTCCCTCCCTTAACCTTCCCTCTTGTCCTCAGGTGTGATGGCAGAGTTGACTTGGCGTTCCCAGGGCGTGTGTGTGTGTGTGTGTGTGTGTGTGTGTAGCTCCATACACATGTACACCAGCAACTTACACGGCAGGGACGACATTGTGGGTGCCGGCCGATGGGTGCCAAGCGGTGTGGCACTGACCAAAGACCACTTGAAGATTTTTATATTATTATTTATTTTATATTTGAAGTAAAATGAATAAGTGAATCATTTCTTAATATAGGGTTTGTGAAAAAAATAAGTAATAGTTTTGTCTCATTTATTGCCAATCTTAATTAAATCACAGCATTGTAATATAAGAATGTGTGTGTGTGTGTGTGTGTGTTCAGGGTGCCTGGGGTGGGTGTGCCTGTGGTGTAAGATATTTTGTGGGGGGGACATTCTGTGGGTCTGTGGGGTGGAGGGAGAGAGAGAGAGAGAGAGAGACTTAGTGTCGTACCTAGTGAACGATTTGTGTGTGTATGTATGTATATATGTATGTATGTATATTTATGTGTATGTATGTATATGTATGTGTGTGTGTTCTTCTTGTTCTTGTTGAAGTGAAGATGACCACGGCCAACTTGAGAGTCCTCCACTTAAATACTTGATGGGGTCAGGCAGGGAGTTGCTGGCTGCCTCCCTGGGAGTGGCTGTGTGCAGGATGGGAGCTTCACCCGGGATGCCCTGCAGGTACTTATATAACCTGTAATAAATAGATACAAGTACATATTAAAAAAAAAGTGTATATCTATCTGTGTTTAATATATACAGTGTGTGTGTGTGTGTACTTTGTTAAGGGCGCCTGGGTGTGTGTGCCTGTGGTGTAAGATATTCTGTGGGGTGGGTGAGAGAGAGAGAGAGAGACTGTTAGTGTCTTACCTAGTGAAAGATGTGTGTGTGTGTTAATAAATAGATATATACATTTTTTAATATATACTTAATTTCTCTCTCTCTCTCTCTCTCTCTCTCTCTCTCTCTCTCTGATAAAAAGAATGAGTTATAACTATCAAATACCTTCTAAAACATATATAATAAAAATAAATCACCTATTGGATAACATTAAACACATTATTTATCATTAAAATATCTGTATTCATGACATAAACAATGACAGACGTACGATTAATGTACCAAAATCATTATAATTACTCCTAGCTATCACACACATTAAACTAATGGTTCAGAAGAGTCAGTTAGTGATAAAAATAATTAATATACGTCTCTCTCTCTCTCTCTCTCTCTCTCTCTCTCTCTCTCTCTCTCTCTCTCTCTCTCTCTCTCTCTCTCTCTCTCTATCTTATATTAATGTGTTTTATTATGAAAAATGTGTGTGTTGATTAGTATAATAACAATAAAAAGTCTGCGGGGTTACTCCGAGGAATAGGATGAATGGCATACCATAGTGAAAAAAAGTCTACGGTGCTACTCCCAGGAATACAATGAATGGAATTCTGTAGTAGAAGGGTTAACATCAACAATATGTTAAACTTGTAATTTTATTCTTTATTTTAATTATCACCATATATAACCTATCCCTACAATCACTTACTTCATAATTAAATAATATATCATAGGTAATACTATTTAATCAATGATTAATCTGAACAAGGCATATATATTAATAAAAAAAGGAAGAGAGATGGATATACATATATAACTAACTGCCAACTGCTATAGAGTAAATGTAAAATTTTATAAATTCAAACCAGTCTTAACCTCACAGGTAAGTGCCAATGTGCCTATCAGGGAGTAGGTCTCCATTTCTTATGTTCTTATATTCTTATATTCATGCAGTATTTCACTCAAAAACCCGTCATTTCTACTCAGTATCGAATATTTAGTTCGTTTTCTATACCACCTAATACAGAAAATTTTGTTATTTGTCAAGTGACGAATTATACAAATTGTTAAATATATTAATATATAGCGATATTGAATCCCTGCAAATGTATCATTACGTTTATATATGTTAGTTACTATAAATATATATCAGTTTTAGTCAAGAAAGTTTACGCGATTTCGTTATAATTAGGTTTAAAGTTGATAAATATTAGCTGGCATCTTAGTTAGAGTCGAGGAGTTCAAGGTCATTAAAGGGTTAATTCTTCTTTTATTATCTGTTTCTCTCTCTCTTCCTCCGTTTACATCTCTATTTACCTCTTCCCTCATTCGTAAAAAAAAAAATTCAAAAATTTTTGAAAAAAAAACTGTTACATCAGCAGAACGAGACGAATACACAGAGCCAGAAATATGTGAAAAAAGATAAATATTTAACCTGAAGTCATAAGAAATCATTATATAACATTTATTACATTATAACTTAATTTTAAAACACTTTAATTAATGCATTATAAAGCTAAGTTAGTCTCATTATAACACATTAATTACACAATGAATGAGGTTACAGGTGTTTAGTGTGACTAATTGATATAAACACAACCTTACCTATGAGTAATTAGCAAGTGATTAGTGTTTGTATTCACCTGAGTACTGAGTGAAAGTGTGGAACTAATTAACTTAACTAATTAATTATTATATTACCTGCTTGCTAGGCTGAGGGAGGGGGAGGGAAGTAAGATGTGCTGGGGGAGGGAGGTAAGGTGTGACAGACAGACAGACTGACAGAGCGAGCAAGGCAGACAAACAGACAGACAGACAGGCAGCAATATTAAACCTAACTCACTCTGACGTCACTGAATTCTTGATTTATAATTTGTTGATCTATTTTAACGCCTCCCACACCATTGGACTAGAGGAAATGTATATATAGTTATTTATTTATACATATTTATATATATTTATACATATTTATTTGTGTGTACATATATTGAACCATACATAACTCTCTCACACACACACACACACACATACACCTCTTCCTTCCTCCTATATTCTCTCCCTGTGTGTAAATATTGTTTCGTTGGTACAGAGAGGAGCGAGGGAGAGTCAAGCAGTGTGTTGGTGGCCGTGATGCAGGAATACAGGCGATCGAGGCGAGACTTGAGCGTGAAAATGCTACATAAATTATTTAATCACAGGCGATACGAGAAACCTTTTGCCCCGTATAGCCCCGTCAAGTCTCGTCAAGCCCCGGAAAACATTTTAAAAGCCTAAATATTAAGCTAAGTCTGTTCCTAGCATCTCAAATTGTAACTTTTTCCTCCTTATCCATTCCTACCCATTTCATTCCTATCCATTCCATTCCCATTTCATTCCCATCCATTCCATTCCTACCCATTTCATTCTTACCCATTCCATTCCAACCCATTTCTACTTCATCTTAACCCATTCCGACCAGTGTTCCGGCCTTGCCCCGTCCCATCTTGCCCCGCCTTGCCTTGTGTGTGTGTGTGTGTGTGTGTGTGTGTGTGTTTGTGTGTGTGTGTGTGTGTGTGTGTGTGTGTGTGTGTGTGTGTGTGTGTGTGTGTGTGTGTGCCCCGCCCCGCCCCGCCCCGCACTCAACACCCACTGATTTCCGGCCACGCGTAATCCACCAGCTTTTAACGACCACCACACAACTGATACCACGTCACCTCAACACCATGTCATCTGGTATTATTAAACACATGCGTTGTGTAATGTATTAACTGTACTATATTCACTTGTAAGGATGTGAAAGTCATATAATAAACAGTGTTAGGGTACGCGGGCGCTTGTATGCTTATGTAATGTGTATGATATAAGGTAGTGTTTAGATGAGGGCAGGATGCAGACAGGCGGTGCGCTCTGCGGGGCGGGGCGGGGCGGGGCAGGCAGGCAGTCACCCCAAATTTCTCAGTAACCTCACTTGCCCAACGGACTCGTATAACCCCGCCAGACATATCCACAGATAGATATGATGATAAAATCTCATGAAAAGATAAAGATACGTGGATATAATCATGTATAACTTATATGCAGACCGTTTTGTGAAGCTGAAATCATCTCTTTAAGTCAGTCGTTTTTCCAAAATCTCATTTTTTCAAAGGACTCGCACAAGCACGCGAGTCATACCAACAGATAGATATGATGCTAAAACTTTATGAAAAGTTAAAGATATATAGATATAATGCTGTATAGCTTAATTATAGGCCATTTTATGAAGCCAAAATCAACCTTTCCGTCAGTTTTCCTCATATTTCTGGTTTATTTTGAACTGATTCATTGCCCCAGTACACCAAAAAGTTGCGTTTTGTCATGATGTATATGTTTCAAGTCATTAAACTTAAGTTCCTAGTGGTAAACAAGAGATATTCCACATTTTGTTAGCAGAAACTGAAATCTGGTTGGAAGTGGGAGTAGGGAGATAGAGGAACTGACGGGGAGGGGTAAGCGAATGGGGGGCTGAGAGGGGGAGTAGGGGCAGGGATGCAGTGACGGGGAGGGGTAAGCAAATGGGGGGTTGAGAGGGGGAGTAGGGGCGGGGATGCAGTGACGGGGTGGGGTAAGCGAATGGGGGGCTGAGAGGGGGAGTAGGGGCTGGGATGCAGTGACGGGGTGGGGTAAGAAAATGGGGGGCTGAGAGGGGGAGTAGGGGCAGGGATGCAGTGACGGGGTGGGGTAAGCAAATGGGGGGCTGAGAGGGGGAGTAGGGGCAGGGATGCAGTGACGGGGTGGGGTAAGCGAATGGGGGGCTGAGAGGGGGAGTAGGGGCAGGGATGCAGTGACGGGGTGGGGTAAGCAAATGGGGGGGCTGAGAGGGAGAGTAGGGGGAGGGATGCAGTGACGGGATGGGGTAAGCAAATGGGGGGCTGAGAGGGAGAGTAGGGGGAGCGATGGAGTGACAGGGTGGGGTAAGCAATTGGGGGGTGAGAGGGAGAGTAGGGGGTGGGATGGAGTGACAGGGTGGGGGGGAGACAGACCTTCTTATCATCATTCGTCATAATATTTGTTTTGTTATTAATTTCTCATCAACGACTCTGTTTTAAGACAATTTACACGAATACTTGTATGTGTATCTATTTAATAGATTGCCATGAATTATAATTTTATCATATGAATTGTCTTTATTTCTTCGATATTTTAAATTTATCTAAATTGGACGTGTGTTTAAATGTTTCGACTTAACCATAATGAAATTGAAAAACAAACTGTATCTTTCAAGGCCAATAATTGCAAAGTTAATTACATTACATTAATACATTATAACAATATACATATAATGATCACCTCCATTTATATATCAAAGTGTTTAATAAGGCTGTGTAAGGTTTTGTGGACAGTCCTAACAGAAACAATTTACTGATTCACTTGTCAGTTGCATATTTTTACTAATGTTCGCTTTGATCGATAAGAAAATATACTTATTTCTATCGTAACATACAACTTTAACAGCTATATACCAATTCATTGTCTTTCAAAAATTACTGTCAATTAGTAGTAAATAATTCATTGAATAGAAACATGTATAATTATAATGAGATTAGTGTATGTTTTCCATCTGATCGACAGTAAAGCAACAAATTAACATCCCACAACTGTCACTCAATCCATCACCTAAAGCTTAGACTTGGACTTGGACTTGGGTTGGTGTCACTTAATATATATATATATATATGTACCGACTACATCAACTAGAGGAGTGAGTGAAACGTTCTGTATAGTAATGTTCAGTTTGCATCTTTTTGCTGGTGATTATATCTTAAAAGTAATCGTTTTTGACAATTGTTTTCACTGAGCTTATTGGATTTATAATGTTGTATTGATATCAATGTAGATTGTGTGTTAATTTGGAGCATTTAGTATTATTATTATGTACGTGTATTCAAAGACAAAATAATATTTTAAGATCGTTAAGTTTTGAATTGTATACAAATCACGTCTCAGTATATTTCTTTACGTAGACAGCTTTGTGTATCAATATCTTTACATTCTTATAATCTAATTAAGTTTTTCTATCGTCCTAGACTCGATCTTAGCGTGTATATTGATTGATTATTAAGATATTAATGAAAGTATTTACAAACGTTGAGAGCCTAGAGTGACGTCACCATTAGCAATGACATCATTTCACTTTTATTAATATTTGTCTCGCCTCTTCTACACTCCAGAATCACTCTTATCTCCTTTCAGTGTACTGTGTATTAATATTATCAATAGTTTATGTTGAAAAATCAAGAAGTAATCAATTAATATAAATTTTGAGGAACTCTTTCCACACTGTGTGACGTCATGAAGCCAGCTGCCTGCGAGTGTATGTGTGTGTGAGTGTGTGTGTGTGTGTGTGTGTGTGTGTGTGTGTGTGTGTGTGTGTGTGTGTATGTGTGTGTGTGTGTGTGTGTGTGACGTCAGAATGCGTCTCGTGGAAATAT